>QANZ01053186.1:429394-447382 GCA_003254925.1 Chamaecrista fasciculata | reverse complement strand
TCTTCTTCTTCTTCTTCTTCTTCTTCTTCTTCTTCTTCTTCTTCTTCTTCTTCTTCTTCTTCTTCAACAACGTCTCCTTCTTCCAAAACCCTACTTCAGTCCTCGCTCGACACCCCTATGCCATCGATTTCAGGTCCCCCATTCTCTACCCGCAAGCCCTTGCTTGGGACGCATCCGCCCAGCATTTCGTCGTCGGATCCCTCCGTCTCCGACGCCGGTGTCGTCGAAACCTTAATCTTTGACCCTTCCCTCCTAAAAAATGTCATCGTTTCTGGTCTCGCCGTTGTTTCTGGTCTCGTCGTTGATTCCCTCAAGAAACGCCTCCTCGCCGTCATTCACGCACGTGAGCCTCTCCCACGTTCAATGCGAAGAAGAAGAAGAAGAAGAAGAAGAAGAAGAAGAAGAAGAAGAAGAAGAAGAAGAAGAAGAAGAAGAAGAAGAAGAAGAAGAAGAAGAAGAAGAAGAAGAAGAAGAAGAAGAAGAAGAAGAAGAAGAAGAAGAAGAAGAAGAAGAAGAAGAAGAAGAAGAAGAAGAAGAAGAAGAAGAAGAAGAAGAAGAAGAAGAAGAAGAAGAAGAAGAAGAAGAAGAAGAAGAAGAAGAAGAAGAAGAAGAAGAAGAAGAAGAAGAAGAAGAAGAAGAAGAAGAAGAAGAAGAAGAAGAAGAAGAAGAAGAAGAAGAAGAAGAAGAAGAAGAAGAAGAAGAAGAAGAAGAAGAAGAAGAAGAAGAAGAAGAAGAAGAAGAAGAAGAAGAAGAAGAAGAAGAAGAAGAAGAAGAAGAAGAAGAAGAAGAAGAAGAAGAAGAAGAAGAAGAAGAAGAAGAAGAAGAAGAAGAAGAAGAAGAAGAAGAAGAAGAAGAAGAAGAAGAAGAAGAAGAAGAAGAAGAAGAAGAAGAAGAAGAAGAAGAAGAAGAAGAAGAAGAAGAAGAAGAAGAAGAAGAAGAAGAAGAAGAAGAAGAAGAAGAAGATTGACATGATTAGGGGTTGAGATTTGATAAGGATGTGACTGTAATGAGCTACTACTTGTTCATGTTTTCTTTGGATCTTCGATTCAAGTCTTCAAACTTAGGAAATTTCACTTCAAGAGAAAAATTTCACTTCCGAACTTGGTCAGCCTCAAGATCACATTTGTTCAAATTGCAAAACAGTTCTTTTTTTAAGTTTGTTTTAATAAAAAAATGTTCAAATTACAAAACAGTCCAACTTGAAGTTAACTCCGTTAATTTAGATGAAAAAAACCACTTAGGACCCTATTTGCTAACGGAAGAAACCACATGCCCCCAATTTGACACTTTTTAAATCACAGGGCCCTATCTGAAAATGGGCCAAACCACAGGGCCCTTTTGTGTAATTTACCCTAAATTTTAATAAATATACCTTGGCCAAAAAATAATAATAAAAAAAAAAATAATTATATAAATATATTATTTTTATGATGAAGGTAATCTTAAAGTTTAAATTTATTTTAAAAAGTCAATTTATCCTTTCTTAGTCATGACTCATGATTAATTGATTATGTTGTGACTTTGACATGTATTAATTTGATTTTTTTAAAAAAATTACAGATACCTTAAGTAATGCTATATTGTTCAAAAACACTAATGCTGTAATTCATTAATTTAAAAATTAAAACTTTTCTATTAATCTTTATAGTATGAATCATGAATATCTTTTGTCTTATAGATAAAGAGTAATTAATCTCATTCAATCTAAATAAGTTAACAAAGATGACCCAATTCTCCCACCAAGTATTTAACTTTATTTCTAATAAGTCACAAATCCAATACCCTAATTGTTATGTCATGTAGCAAAAACTTCCGAGTGTTGTAAAATAAAAAGATAACAAAAAGTAGTAATTTTTTTTTTTTTTTGGCAAAAAGACTTGTTGGTGTCCCTTATGTTTGGGGTCAGTCCTAATCTCAATTTTTTTAGGGTCAAAGTCCTATTTTGGTCTCTCAAGCTTACTCAAAGTTTCATTTTGGTCCCTCAAGTCTCCGGCGAACTTTCTGGCGAGATACACGACGACTCCAATGACTATAAAAATTTCTAATCCAAAGTTTTTTGACCTCCTGAGTTCAATAACAACTTGCATTTTTGTGAACAAGTGACCGGTTTAAACAGGTCTTTGCCTTATTTTTTTTTAGTTTGCTTTTCTTCCAACAAACCTTAACTAACTGCACTGGTTTAAACAATTTTAAAAATGAAATAATGAAATTAAATTACATTATTCAATCTAATATAACAAACCTTTTTTTTTCACTTTTCAGCATGTATTTGAAGAGAAAAAAAAAAATGATAGCGATTGTTGACACTTGACAGTTACAATAAGCAAGCAGGTTGTGTCCCCGGGTCACACACACTATTCCATTTCCATGACTACCCTTCGTCTCTCTACTAGTGTCCGATTCTCCATTTTTTCTTTCTTGCTCTTGTGGTCACTACTCACTACTCATTAGTAGCTTGCATTACTTTCTTGTCCTGAAATTCTTACGAATTCTTCTTCTACTTCAATCATCAAGAACGTTGGCTGTCACTCCAAGCCAATTCCATTCACATTCACATTCATATTCACACCAAGCAACACTTTCTGCTGGAGCTCGCTTTAATTTGATCATCTTTCTGTCTCCCTGTTTCTGAGCCGCATCTTCTTCCTAATAATGGAAGCAGGGGAAAATTGCTCCGTCAAGGTTGCTGTCCATGTCCGACCTCTCATCACTGATGAAAAGCTTCAAGGATGTAAAGATTGCGTCGCCGTCGTCCCTGGAAAGCCTCAGGTGCCTTACTCTCTCAACAATGTGATACTTCAGTTCCTTCAATCAGATGTGAATACGCATTCTCGATTTTTCATTCTAGGATTGGGAGTGCTAATCATTCAGTTTTGCATTGCATTCTCTCTTTTAGCATAGAGTTTGAATTCTCGAGTTTCTGGGAGATCTGGATCCAAAATTGCTCGCATAATCAGAGATTCATCTTCTAAAATTCATTTTAGTGAGGTTTTAAATGTTTATACGATCTCATACTTACTGTTACATTATTGGGACGATTGACTCCTTTCTATTATTGGGTCTGCACCGTTCAGACTTAAAAACCAGTATGGTCAGATGAGTTAGTTTCTGCGATTTTTGCCTTTGGGAACTACGAGTTCAGCTTTGGTAGCTAGTGGCTCATTTTATATTGTGCTTCAATATGGGAAGAAGGGCTTGTTCCATGTTTTTCATTTCGACTTCTATCTTTTAGGCTCTTCTCGTGTAAGTGACTACTGCTCACTTGCTTGCCACATTCGTTGTGCCTTTCATGTCTATTAGTCCCTAATTCTGTCAAAATTTCTCCACTGTACCTGGAGCAAATATATATAAGCTGATTTCTTCCAAGTAATAATAAGTTGATATTTTTTTCTTTTTTATCAATTGATTACGGTGAATAGTCTATACGTTGTGTGTCCAAATGAAAATTATTAACGATTCTCTTGTTTTCAAATGAAGTTATCGTTATGTATATCTTTTTTCAATGTCCCTTGTTGGCCTGTTGAGTTCATGGATGCCTACAATGCACAAGTTTATCTTAATTTCTGAATACCTTAATTCAAAACTCCTCATAATAGTATCTTTAAGGAGCTTAAAAATTGGTTTGAATCTTTTCCTATACAGGTACAAATTGGTGCTCATTCCTTCACGTTTGATCATGTTTATGGCAGCACTGGTTCTCCCTCATCTGCCATGTTCGAAGAATGTGTTGCTTCCCTTGTTGATGGTTTGTTTCGAGGATATAATGCTACCGTACTTGCATATGGTCAGGTATGATTAATACTAAAGGAAACTGAAGTTAGATGCCACAGTACTTATCTAATTTCCCTGTGACAATTTCACTCCATTGCAGACAGGTTCTGGGAAAACGTACACCATGGGCACTGGATTTAAAGATGGTTGCCAAACAGGAATAATACCACAAGTGATGAATGTTTTGTTCAACAAAATTGAATCCTTGAAGCATCAGATAGAATTTCAGTTGCATGTTTCCTTTATCGAGGTCTGTTGTTTAACTTTCTAACAGTCATGGTTTTTAAAGTTCCATTATAATTTGATATCTAAAATACTAGAACTAATGAAATTAGTGTATGAAAAGATGCTAACCAAAATATTATTTGTGAAAAGATTCTTAAAGAAGAAGTGCGAGACTTGCTGGATCCCTCTTCTATGAGCAAAACAGACACTGCAAATGGACATGCAGCAAAAGTGACCAGTCCAGCTGGGAAACCACCAATACAAATTCGTGAATCGTCAAATGGTGTAATTACCCTAGCAGGATCCACTGAAGTCAGTGTTACAACACTAAAAGAAATGGCTTCGTGCCTGGAACAAGGATCATTGAGCAGAGCAACTGGAAGCACAAATATGAACAACCAATCCAGGTTGATTATGCATTTTCCTTCCATTTTGAACTTCTTACATACATAGTTATCTACGAATATGTTCTGATCTGATTTTAAGTTTCACAAAAGAAAACAAGAAATGGATAACATATGCCAGAAACATATCATTATAACATGAGCTGTGTCACATAAATTCAAATATTGAACCTATTACTAAAGGTGTATAGGAGGGCTCTGCTGATGGGTTTAAGCATCTGCAAATGTCTTGAAAGAGAAGAGAACATTTGGTTGTTTCCTTTAAAACCAGTTCTATATATATGAGAAGTTTAATTTTCTGGCAATTAAGGTAAAAATAGAATTGATGGATATTGTGGCACTGACATTATCATAATTTCAAATTTTGTAACACTTGCTGATATTTGTTTGTAAATTTACTTGCTGAAGCCTCTCTGGGATTGAAAAGTTACACTTCAAAATGCTGTCATCATTTATTCTGCTGCACTCTCTTCTAAGACTTATTCTTCTACTATGTGCTCAACTAGTCGTTCACATGCCATCTTCACTATTACATTAGAGCAAATGCGCAAGTTCAACACTGCTATCACGAGTGGCGACAATTTAAATGATATCATGAATGAAGAGTATCTTTGTGCCAAGCTGCATTTAGTAGATCTTGCTGGATCGGAACGAGCAAAAAGAACAGGGTCTGATGGTCTGCGTTTTAAGGAAGGTAAGGTGGCAGCACTTTTCACTTACGACTTGGAAGGCCTATGCATGCTTTGATCATTATAAAATGGTTAATGGCTTCTTTTGTGCAGGAGTTCATATTAACAAAGGCCTTCTAGCACTTGGTAATGTTATAAGTGCACTTGGTGATGAAAAGAAGCGAAAGGAAGGTGTTCATGTTCCTTACAGGGATAGTAAACTAACTAGGCTTTTGCAGGTTTGAATTCTCTACATAAAGCTTTAATATGAATTCCAGAGTTCTGGCCCAAAAAAGAAAAGACTTCCAAATTTACCAAATGAAAAAATAATAAATAACTTGTAAATGAACGTGTACTATTTATTTTTTTTAGTCATATTTATATTAGTTTTTGTTTTCTGTATTTATAGACAAAAAATAAATCATTTTGCAGGATTCGCTTGGTGGTAACAGCAGAACTGTCATGATAGGTAAGTTGTCTCTCACGCTTCTATACCAATTAACCTTATTTTTTTCTCTATCATTTCCTTTAAAAAGATAAGCTTCAAGCAAACCTTTTTAATCTTCTGCATGAAATTTTCTAATTTTAATCTTTCTGCTTTACAATATTCAGACAGCTTTATCTTTCTATATGATTTTTGCATTCTAAAGATATTTTCCCTCTATGGAAATGATTTTTCAGAACATTTTTGTGGTTTCTAAACTGCTCGCAACTTCTTTGTATTATTAAATGATCAGTGACAAATATTAGAATGCAGTAGTTGGATTTGTGTTGTTTCCCCTCTCATCAAAATGTTCCTATTCCAGCCTGTATAAGTCCTGCTGACATTAATGCTGAGGAAACCCTTAACACTTTGAAGTATGCAAACCGTGCTCGCAATATTCAAAATAAGCCTATTGTAAGTATCTGAAAATAATTGTTTTATTTTACCCTTCTTTCGTTTGGAACAATTGAGATAATTCATTGCCTTCTATGAAGATTATCAATGCTCTTTGTCTTGTTTTATAATTTTCCTTCTGTTATATTTTCCGATAGATCAATAGGGATCCTATGTCCAATGAGATGCTAAAAATGCGACAACAACTAGAGTATTTACAAGCAGAACTTTGTGCTCGTGCTAGTGGATCACCTGAGGAAGTTCAGGTATTTGGATTCCGATTAACATGGATTTTTTATGGTGCGCTGATTACTTTAATATATTCCCTTTAAAGGTTTAATTACCAACAGCATATGGACATGTTTTATGGTGCATATTTGGAAACCAATTAATTTAACTCGTCATGTTGGTTTAGCTAATTTTCCAAATCATGAAGACATATAGCATAATATGAGTTATTTTAATAGTTGTATTCTCACACCATAATATAATCTTGTTCACAACTTCTGTAGATCCTTAAGGAAAGGATTACTTGCCTTGAAGCTGCTAATGAAGATCTTTGCCGAGAACTTCATGAGTATCGTAGTAGATGCTCTTTTGCTGAACAGTGTGGCAAGGAAGCTCATGTATATGTCTGACTCTTACATGACTCAATTTTTTCCGTTATGTTTTTTTTTATATTGTTTAAATTCGTGCTTTCATCTGTTGGCATGTGTATTCCATATATATATATATATATATATATATATATATATATTTGGCTGAATAGGCTATACATGCAAGTTTTACAACTTATTCTTTCTCTTTTTTTGGTCCACACAACTTGTTCTTTCAGGATGGTAACACATGCATTGTGAAAATTGATGGGCTTAAGAGGAGCTTGTCTACCATAGCATCTGATTATCCAACAAGTGAAACAACAGGTAAGATTCCTATCAACCGGGGTTTTATCTTTTGTTATAAATGCTAGTTCTAAGTGTGCACTTTCTTTAATTAGTCCTTTCTCTATTCTTTTTACAGCTGATAATTAATCAAGTGTGATTATAACTGCTATGATTGAAGGTTACAATTGCCAATTTTAGCAGGTGATTCAAGTGAAATTGATGAAGTGACAAAAGAGTGGGAGCATACGCTTCTGCAAAATAGTATGGATAGAGAATTACACGAGTTGAATAAACGCTTGGAGCAGAAAGAGGTTGTTATTGAGCATATATATATATATATTGATATGTACATATCCATTACCTCGTATACAAATATAATGCATCAATTATAGACACGAGTATATTAATACTGTTGTGAGTATTTTTCTGTGCTTTAAATGAAACCATTCTGGCTGTTATGTGAAAATTATGCTTGGTTAATGTATTATCTGCTTTAGCTAAGCAAATGATTGCACTGAATTTGATTAACACTAGAATAGATCGAATGTGTTCTACCTGAATCTTATAATCTTATTACATTAGTTTGATAAGCTTACTGAAAATAATCAGATTATTTATTTCTCTTCATTAACAGGCACAAAAAAAATGAACAAATTAAAAATAAGAAAAATAGTACCATTGAGTAATTTTCTCCCATTATTACTTAAGAATCTGAAAGCATTTTGTTTAGACTCTAAGATGTGCCTTCCACATTTCTCTCTCACTCTCGGTTATTCTATTAATGTACATATTATTGTTCATGTCTGAACAGTCTGAGATGAAGCTTTTTGGGGCATCTGATGCTGATGCACTCAAGCAACACTTTGGAAGGAAGATAATGGAACTCGAGGATGAGAAGAGAGATGTTCAGGTTCAATTGAATATGTGCAAAGCTAATTTGCTCCTTCAGAAGATATTCATATACTTACCTTATTTATTTATGCAGCGAGAGAGAGATCATCTTCTGTCTGAATTTGAAAATCTTGCTGCTAATTCTGATGGACAAGCACAGAAATCTGAGGATATGCATGCCCAAAGATTGAAAGCTCTTGAAGCACAGGTGAAGAGTCTAATTCCAATTTTTGTATCAAAAATTGGATAAGATTTCAATATCCGATAATATTTTCATAACTTACGAATGCTAGATCCAAGATCTGAAGAAGAAACAAGAAAGCCAGGTTCAGCTTTTGAAGCAAAAGCAAAAAAGTGATGAAGCTACAAAGAGACTACAAGATGAAATACAATCTATGAAGGCCCAGAAGGTTGAATCAATGTTGTGTTTCACCTAAGTTTATAGTTTTGATCACATAATATACTCTCTATTCTTAGAATCTGAATAACCTTGCAGGTTCAGTTGCAACAAAGGATAAAACAAGAGACAGAACAGTTTCGGCAGTGGAAGGCTTCTAGAGAAAAAGAGCTGCTGCAAGTATGTTATGCCATACTTCCTCATCTTTTTGTTCATTTATTTTAATTTATACATAATACTTCTCAATGATATTTTTAGGTGATCAAAGTCAACCAATTTTGTTCTTCCCAAAAGGAAATAATTTCTCAACTATCCGAAAGTAAAAAAAAATCATTTCACTCTTATTTTTGAAGACTCCATCTTAATTTCATATGCTTATCCTAAGCTTTGAAAGAGGTGTAACTCTAGTGGAATTAGATGACATGGACATTTTGGACTACATTTACGTTTACAGGAGTGCTATAGTTGAGCATTGACTCCACTCAACTTTCTATCATAGTGTTACATTTTACCTAAATATATCATGCCTGTATTGCATAAAAGCTCTATTACCGTGTACCAACTATATTTTTGCAAAAACAGTTACGGAAAGAGGGAAGAAGAAATGAGTATGAAAGACATAAGCTGCAAGCATTAAATCAGCGCCAGAAAATGGTAAGTATTTCTTTTTTGTTGAATGGCTGCCTTGTTTTACCTGTTAACCATATGTGCTCTCCAAAATAATCCACATGAGTCATGAATTTGGTCTTTGCTGATATTACTGGCTTATTTATATGGTCTTAAATCTTCGCTTACAGTTTTCCATTTAAAAGATAATCTTGCCAGTGTTTCAAGTATGCCCTGTTTTCAGCGTTCTGTTCTGTGCACTCTGCTTAAACTTTTAACCTTAAGAAAGTTTCTTAAGTCAAATTACTAGTGATAGTTGCTCTGAAAACTAAAAAGAAAATCTCTTGTTATGGATTCAGCTCTACAATAAAATGAGTATGATATATTAGTGGATACCATACTGGGTGAAGTGCCCAAACTACGGCTGAATGGTGTTAGGCCGGTCAAAATAAAGCAATGGTGCCTGGCTATATGCAAAGGACTAATCAAGACAACTACATGTGTAAGTTTAATAACACCAGAAAAAGTTCAGGTAACCATTGTAAGTAACCAGAAGGTTCAACAAGATTTTTTTAAAAAACAAACAAACAAGCAACGTTTTGAAACAAAAGTTGACTCAAATGGATGTCCTTTGGTTTTGCTCTGCTTGGTTGTATATTGTCCAGGCATTCATTTTAGAAATATATCTTCACTTACATATTAAATTTACCTATATCCCTCACAAGAATACATCGAATTCATAGGATAAGTGTACAACGTTTGGCATCAATCTGGCTTGCTCTAAACCAAACAACTTTTTTTCTCAAACTTTCTTAACTGTTTTTACTGTAACTTTAAGAAGCCAGGTAAAAGCAACATGATGACAGTACTTCTGTTTCATGGTTTTTCCACACAAACTGCATAATTCTTACTAGCAAAAGAAGGGGCTATGACTTATTTTGTCATTACTGATATGACACAGAACACCTGCCTGTGTTTGATAAATATGTATATATATTTTCAGGTGCTTCAAAGGAAGACTGAAGAAGCAGCAATGGCAACAAAGAGGCTAAAGGAGTTGTTAGAAGCTCGAAAATCTTCCAGCCGAGACACTTCAGGTCAGTAAAACAACATGAGCTTTTGGAGCGTCTGAGGAAAAATATGCTCATATTTAATAATTGGTATCTCCTATTGTAGAAGGCATTTTAAAATGAAGTTACAGTTAATTGGAGAATTTGAAATAGACGTTCCCTTGATATTCTTATACAGGAGACTGTCTCTCAGCGACTAATATAGAAATTTCTGATTGACTTTTTTTTCTTTTGGTTTAACATTCTAATTATATCTCATCTTCCAGTTACTACCAACGGAAGCGGAGTAAATGGGCAGGTAACAAACAATCTTTTCTTCTTTATCATCAGAGATAACAATAAAAATAATTTCTATCTTTTAGGAGAGTTGGATGATACAGTCTTCATGGCCACGAGGTCAGAACTCAGAAGTTCAATACTTTTCACTCCCATTCTTCTAAATTAAATCATATAGTCTGAGCTTTGTTCATTCTTCAATCATTGAACTAGCTTTTTGTGTGAGGGTGTGATTTGAATATAGTAATTTTCCGGGCCATTCTTCTAACAACTTGAAACTTGTTGGAGAATTAGTCCTTGATACTCTTCTTAGTTTTGCTATACTATCATTGTGGGGTTAATTAATATTTGAGAGTTTCATGTATAGAATAATGAGAAGTCATTACAACGATGGATAGATCATGAGCTAGAGGTCATGGTGAAAGAGCATGAAGTTCGTTTTGAGTATGAGAAGCAAAACCAAGTGTATGTAACATAAGTTCAGTATTTGTTTTTTCCACTGATTCATCTGTAGTACAATCTTTAACTATTGTGATGAAATCTTCAGGCGAGCCTCACTTGCAGATGAGTTAGCCCTGCTGAAGCAAGTAGATGAGTTTGCTGCAAAGGGCCTCTGTCCTCCTAGAGGAAAAAATGGATTTACCAGGTACTCTTTTTTTTTTTGCACAAAACTAATTTATTTTGCTGTTGCCTGCTTCAATTTTTTTATTTATTGAGATCTGATAATGCACTGCAGATACAAAGGAGGAATCTCTCCTTTCCTGGTTTCTTTTAACACTTGTCTTGCTTTCTCAGTGCAGCTTCCATGTCACCAAAGGCAAGGATGGCAAGAATAGCTTCACTTGAGAACATGATAAGCATATCATCTAATTCCTTAGTGTCAATGGCTTCTCAACTTTCTGAGGCGGAAGAACGAGAACAGGCATTCAATAATCGTGGACGCTGGAACCAGTTGCGCTCAATGGGAGAAGCCAAGAATCTGCTTCAATATATGTTTAATTCCGTTGCAGATACTAGGTGCTTTGTTTAGCCTAAACAATTTGATCTTTTTGCCGAGATAAAAGAAGAAAATGAGAGGAATTTGCTTTCCAGATCACTATAACAATAGAAGAAACATTTAGGCTCTCTTTCCTTTTTGGTGAAGAATAAAGATCGTTTTGAATGGGAGTCATTTTTACTTTAGAATAAGCCCAATTTTCTTGTTGAACATGATAAAAACATGGAGCTTTGACAAAAATGTGGAATATATGACTTTGAATGACAGTATACACTTCTTTGTATTTACTATGTCATTTATAGACCTATGGGTTCCTTTTTTTTTTGAACAAAGACCTATGGGTTCCTTTGCTTTGTGCAGGTGCCAACTGTGGGAGAAGACCGTGGAGATCAGGGAAATTAAAGATCAAGTCAAAGAACTTGTAGGTCTATTACGGCAGAGTGAGATGAAAAGAAAGGAAGCTGAGAAGGAGCTGAATTTGAGAGAGGAAGCGATTGCAACTTCATTAGCTAGTCCAGCTTCTGTAAGTTTTTTTTCTTTTTTTTTTTCTATCAACCAATTTTTGACAAATAAGTGGCCTTCAGGAAATTAAGGAGACAATTTAAAACTTGGACAGAACAGACTATGTATCAGGAAATTTAGGCTTATCCAGCAAATAAATTATAAAAATTTCCATTACTCAGTAAATACAAATGGCGAGTCTCCTATCAATATAGATAAGAGAATTTTCAAATAGCCTTTTAGTTTGTCCTTTGATTGGCATTCTGTCCGTTTTTTCCATATTCCTTGAAGCAGCTAAAATATCACTCTTTGTCACTATAACATTTGTCAGCTTGCTTTTTTACTCCATTTAATTTATCATCAAATTAACAGGGAAACTCTCCAGTTTCATGGAAACACTATGCTTCAGACATGAACAGACCTTTATCTCCAGTGTCAGTGCCAGTACCAAAACAGCTCAGATATACCCCAGGGATAGCTAGTGGTTTACTCAGGGAATCAGCAGCAGCTATAGATCAGGGTAGAAAGGTAAATTATGCTCCATCGTATGATATTAGAGTGTCTTTTTAAAGAGCTACAAACACTAAATTTTCTGTCAATGCAGATGATACCCATAGCGCAGTTGTCAATGAAAAAACTAGCAATTGTAGGACAAGCTTCTGGCAAGCTATGGAAATGGAAAAGAAGTCATCACCAGTGGCTACTACAATTCAAATGGAAGTGGCAGAAGCCATGGAAACTCTCCGAGTGGATTCGACACAGTGATGAGACAGTCATGAGAGCACGACCTCGTCCACAGCCTTTCCCACAAATCATGTGATCTTTTAGCATCAGTTACTTATTGTCTCCCTGAATTCATGCTACTTTTGGCCTACAAGATTATTATACACAAGGCATTGGAAGTAACACAACTCTCTTTGCTGGTAATAACCTTTTTTCTTTCTTTAATACCATTTTCATGCGAAACCCTCGTGCCATGCAGATGCAGGTGCGCTTTAAGAATTGATAATTATGCACTCATCTTTTTTTCTGCAGTCAAATGTATGCTGTGACCTAGGAAACTTTGCTTTAGTTATTGCCATATGAACTGAAGGGCAATGACGCAATGTGAGGTGTGTTGCAATGTTGTTGATAACAGATATCCAAATAATTACCGGAGGCATGAACTGGAATGGATTGGAAAATTGCTTGTTCCTACCCTTGTCGAGAAAAAATGAAAATAATCTTCCGTCAAGCCATGGAAATGTCTATTGAGGGTCTTTTGTTCCTTATTGTAAGCTCCAATGGTTTTTGATAAGTTATTTACTTCAGCATTTCTCTGTTGCATTACAGAATAGTGAGTACAGAAGGAAATGCTTCCATATTATTTTCTTTTAATTCGGCTTCCTCCGTTTAGAGAACATTAGTTATTATTATATTTAAACTGCCCAAACTTAATGAAGTGTGTAGCAAGAAAACATTAAAATTTATATAAAATTATTACTATAATTTTCTAATAAAAAGATCTTATTAAGAGATTTTTAATAAAAATCAAATCACATGATATTAAATTGTAAAATAATTTGTGCATTATCCTATTATTAAAGAATATCACAATAAAAAAAATAACTACCTGAAATTTAAATAAAATGTTTCATATATTTATTATCAAATTCACTACAGACAATAAAAAATTATCACGTGTTAATAATAAAATAAAATTAAAATTAAAATCAATCTGATCCTAATATTTTTACATTTGCTGATGCTTATTAAATGATGCTTCATCATTAAAAATTAATTTGTAATAGAATGGTCACTAAATACAGATGCAGTTCTGCAAATATGTACATTATATATTCCTTTGCCATATTTGGTCTGGAAGCAATCCATTTGTTGGGGTAAGTTGGATATACGGCTAACTCATTTCCTTTAATCGGAAGATCAAACAAATTGAGAGGGCCTACCATATTATACTCATTTAAGATTCAATTGTATGTCTTTATGATTCTCTCTGATGAAATATGGTACTTTAAGGAGTAATTCTTAATTGGACTATTTTGTAATAAATTGTGTGATTTCTCTCGGGTTTGAGGTTTATAATTGTTTGATCCTTTTTCATCTTGAGAGTTCACACATTCTTTGATGTCTTTGATAGGTTTGAATGAAGTCTGGAGCATTGAAAGTCTTAAGAAAGAACCGAGGATACAAGAAAATGAGTCAGGGACTAAATCAAAATTAATTTGTGCAACTTTAAGATGTTCGCCAGTTATTCGCCGGTTAGTATTATCTGGCGAGCAACCGGCGAAAGTCGCGCAACATTTTAAATTATCAGGCCCAAGCACGTTTCTCGATGAATTTAGCCCGTTTCAATTGGGGATGATCCGAAAATGACATATTATCTATCCTTGGGTCAGATTTCGAATGTTAGCAACCCTAGTGAGCAACCCTAGAGACACACTTTACTCCATCACCTTCATCCCCTCTCTTCTCCCACCTTCATCCATGGCCATCTTGGAGGCTATGAAGCTTGTTGAAGCCGAATTTCTCTCCATTAGTAGCTAGATTCCACACCCAAAGGAGGACTGAAGGAGGCCCGAGCTTGGTTCTACATTTAGGGAGTTTTACTTTACTCTTTTCGTAGTTTTATATTAGGGTTTGAGTTTTTTCCTGTTTAGAGAACTTGTAATTCTGATAATGATTGTGAATTTGAGATTGGATTGCAGATTATGATATGTATTGATTATTCTTCTCTTGATTATGATCTTTTCGGATACGTTTTAGTTGGTTTGACTAATAATTGGGATAAGTTTCTCTTTGATAACGTAATCTGAGTTATAGAGTTGTCTGAATTCTTGATTTTATCTCGCCATTAGCTTCATTGAAGTGATTATTTTGGTTATGGTTATAATTGAGTTAATTGCTATGTTTAATGGTAGTTAAACAACTTTAGTAAATGATTTGTGAAATAATTACTCCGATCTTTATAAGCTAGGAAGGCCGAATTCAATTCCTCCGTTGGGTGTTTCTATCGATAAGTGTCTTTTCTATTTTTATCGCTTTTGTTTATCTTTTGCTTTATAATCAAAAACCCCAAAATATTTTATCATTTAAGTTTAGTTTATGATTGTCCACAAAGTGTTTGATAAATTGCTCCAATCAATATTTTAATCATTATATATATACTTTATTTATCGTGTTTCCACTTGAGGTTTCGAGAGAGAGAGAGAGAGACGACCTAGGTTGTGCCACTATGGTACATTATTTAGTATTTATTTAATACACCATATGACACTGTGGTACATTATTTAGTATTTATTTAATACACCATATGACGGGGGCGATCAGGCCAACAGTGCGATCAAGCCAACAGTACGCAGAATAGTTACGATAACCAAAAACATCTCAAGTTAAGACATCAAATCATTATTTACAGTATTATACATATTATCTGCAATTAGAAAGGAGTATCATATAAGAGGTATGTAAGTGTACACATGCCTACGGTTCAAATACATACAGAATCCGCTGCAAGAATAACCACTTTTGACTCAACTCTCAACAATAGGATGTCATTACTTGACTCTCATATTGGTGATAACTTAGGTTTACAAGATTTAAGTCTTGAAAGTGGGCAAGATTAGGTAAATCACTCCACTATAACCGTAGCATGATTGTTGCAAATACCAAAAGGCATTGTGTAGTCACGAATTCACATGCAACATATACTATCAGTTCATCTAGTGCATGCAATTACCATTAAACAGAAACCTGTTGACGAAGCAAGGTGAGTGAGGAAAACCCATTTTAGAATCGTGACGACGCACAGAGAAAGAAGGCATCACCATTGCAGTTGTCCACTCTTTACCTAACAACACCAGTAAGCATAGTGCTCATCTTTGCGATGGTTACTAACAAGGCCCCCACACTTCAAGCAGATAAAGCTGCTCCCATCTGAAACAGCATCCAATACCACTTGCATCCTGCCAGTTTGAGCCAGAATCGAAGTCTCATGAGCTTCAGGGGCAATCAATGGATTGCAGATGCCATTTGCAGTCGTTTCGGTTTTTACAGGCAGAACCTCAGCAATGGCACACTCAGCAAACAAAGAAGCCAACTGATCAACAGCAGCATTCTCTTGCAGTCTACTTCTATACACTTCACGAGCACGATGCAAGGACTGAAAGACAGCTTCATCCCCTCCTTTGTTCTTCATGGCAACAACCACCTGCTCCAAAATATGTAAATATCAGACACTAAAAAAACTCCAGCTTTTGGCATATGGTCGGTCAGTGTTTTCTAATTTCCACAAAATCATTCTATATTCACACATCATAACAAATAACCTCTTTTGTTGCACTGCTTGAGCAGCTGACTGCTGATTCTACATCATATAATCATCTAAATTCTGGCCTAGAAGCCAAGATCAAGTTGTGGCTCAGGTCCCCAAAGCATTTAGAGTATTTGACATTGGTGGGTTTAAAAAAATGAGAGGATGAGGAAGCCTTATAAATAGGGAGAGGGTTTTTCACCTTAAGATATATCACAAAACTACTACCCTATGAGTGTAAAGGGGCTTGGGTAGTTATGTGAGAGGATTTATAATTTTTCCGTTCAAAAATTATATTGAAGAGGGTTTGTAATTTTTCCGTTCAAAAATTACAAATAGGGAAATTTGTCCGAGTGGGTCCGTAGAGTAGGTCTTAAGGCACCAAACCACATTAAAGTTTCTTGTGTGTGTTTCACCTTTTTCACTTCCTTTATCTGTTGTGTGGGTTGTGCTTCCACCCAACATGTCAAGACTAGAGAAACAAAAGAAAACTACTGGTAGAAAAACCTATATTTCATTGATTTGGTTCCCCCCCTTCTATACAGAGTACATTAAGAAGCTTGCTTAAAAGCATAATGTGAGTTACTAGCTATCCTAAGCAAAAGTGATGGAACAGATAATGCTCCTATGACTACATGGTCCGACAGTGTACCAGTTATTGAAAGAAACACTGTAGAAGTCTAAGCCTAACAATTCTTCCATACTCAATGATGTAAAAGTAACTAGCATAAAGGCTTTAATTTTGTGCCATTTGAAATCATATTCATGCCTAATCTGCCTCGTACAGTACCTTTTTTGTCATGATAACAAGCACTTGGAATACTCGGGCAGAACATTGAATAAAATGAGCTATACATTAGCCAAGAGAGCTAGCAATTTTCTTCCATCCAAAAGCAAACTCGTTTCTAAGGCCATCCCACACATCAGCGGGTTAGATGCCATAACTCCAAATCAAAATATCTGGGATTCAAGTCCCCGTGAATGTTTTTAAGAGGATTTGAAGGTCACCTGAAAATGTTATATTGGATTCCTAATCATCCTAAATCTTGGATCACTCTGGCATTCTAATATAAGCATCAAAGATATTTGGACAACATCATATACACAACTCACAATGGACATATTATTCTCACAATTTTGTGAACGCAGTTGTTTTTTTACCTAAGGTTGTTTGGTTTGAGGTAGTAGGAATACAAATCACTCAAAAACTTGGGAAACCAAGTTCAAAGGCTTCCCAAATCATAATGTTCATAAATCGAGAACTCTACAATTCGTTCTAACATGATCACCTGTACTTCAATGTTGTTGAAAGAAAAGCCTCGAATAAATCAATTATCAAAACATCGCGACCAATGAATTGAAACAACATTCAAAAGCATAATCCTTCAGGGTGAACATTCAAAATCAGACAAACAAAGGAATACAACTCTCCTCTCTTTTGAGATGTTGATATTAAAAGAAACCCCAACTGCAACCTTTTCAATAAAAAAATCACAAAGGAAATAATCTGGAAATCTATGCTTGAAACTTGAAATCGAGAAAATGAGAACAAAGAAAAATCAATAAACAAAATATAGAGAGAGAGAGAAAGAGAATGGATAGAAAAACAGATGAAAGCTTACCGCCTGGAGAGCAAGCGATGGCTTGCCTTGGTTGATGAGCTGCCGAGCCAATGTGAGCAAATCTCGAACGGCGTCGTTCTGGCCGGAGTTAGAGGCGACGGCCACCGTCGACGACGGCGAGACATTCTCGGCCTCAATCATCTCAGCGTCCATTATAGGATTTCTAGGTTGTGAAATCTCAAATCCGAAAACTGTAGGCGTAAATATATAATATAATTTCAAAAAAGAAATACATGAATGTTTAATATAATCTAATCTAATGATATTGTGATGCCTGGTATGGACTAAATAAGATCATTCTAGCAGATTCTGCAATGTAGTTGCATTGCATTCGGCATCTCCTCACCCCTTTCCTGGTGAAACGTGGGCGACGTATATGGCTACGTCTACTCTGGGCTTATATTGTTGGACTAAAAGCCCAAATTAAACCCATTTTCAAAAACGCTTCAATACACCTATTCTGGGCTTTTATATATATATATATATATAT
>QANZ01053186.1:392185-412765 GCA_003254925.1 Chamaecrista fasciculata | reverse complement strand
TTAATATGTTGCATATAGATCCTATTTCAGTCCATTTCATCTTATTTTGCCACATCATGATCCTAGTCACTATGCCACGTCATACTTAACGGTTAATATATGGATGGAATTCACCAAGGGACTAACGGTGGAACCTTTAGAGAAATTATGGGACCAAAATTGTAACAAAAAAAGTTATGGGACCAAAATGAAACCTTTGTCATAGTTATGGGACCAAAATTGCAACAAAAAAAGTTATAGGACCGAAATGAAACCTTTGTCATAGTTATGGGACCAAAATTGCAACAAAAAAAGTTATGGGACCAAAATGAAACCTTTGTCATAGTTTTGGGACCAAAAGTGCACTTAAGCCTATATATTTTTAATAATATTAAATTATTATCGAAGTCGTCGTCCCTTTTTCTCTTTAAAAGGTCCACCATCAGTGCACCCAAATCCCCACTTCTCTCTTTCTCCTCCTCAAAAGTTTCTCACCAAAATATCACAACAACAATGGCTTCGTTTAGATCGTGTAGCGCCATGATCGTGCTTCTTCTGTTCATCGTCTTCACCGTATCTTCAGCCTTGGACATGTCTATCATCTCCTACAGCCAAAAATCCGACGATGAGGTCAAGGCCATCTACGAGTACTGGCTTCAGAAACATGGCAAGGCCTATAATGGTCTAGGCGAGAAGGAGAGGAGGTTCGAGATCTTCAAGGACAATCTCAGGTTCATCGATGAGCACAACGCTGAGAATCGGACTTACAAGGTCGGGTTGAACCGATTCGCCGATCTTACTAACGAGGAGTATCGGGCCAAGTACCTCGGGACCCGTATTGATCCAAAGAGGAGAATTGCTAAGACCAGGAGCAATCGTTACACTCCACGTCTCGGCGATCAATTGCCGGAATCTGTTGATTGGAGGAAGGAAGGTGCAGTCGTCGATGTCAAAGACCAAGGAAGTTGCGGTAAGGACTATTTTTTGTTTTTGTTCTTTTTTTTTTTCTTTCTCGATGATCTGATTAAATTATTTATTTTCGATTGTTGTGTATTTTTTTAAAAAAGAAACGAAAGGATACAAAAAAAATTAAAAATATCTGATTAGGAGTGCTAAGGAACTGTGTTAGTTAGATACCAAACTGAAATAATTCTAGGCCGCAGAAGAGGAAAATAAATTTGTTTCTAGAGAAAAGAGCAGGAGAATTGTCAGATATTAGGCAAGCCGTTCTTAGGTTTATATTTACGAAATAAATCGTATAAAAATTTACCATTATAGAACTCAAAGGGAACACGGCTCTCTATCGGAATATGAAAAGGAGGAAGACGTCAAAATATTAGTCATTCTTAGTCTTGGACTCTTGGTAATTTCCTTTTGCAAAGAGCAATTAACAGGGGAAAAGGAAAGCTGAATGTTCGTTTCGATGTTTTTACGAATTTTGATTTTCACCCGGATGCATGCCAAAATTATTAAATTGAAGTGATTTTATTGTATGGCTGTTTAATTTAAACTAGATCTGACCCGTGATACATGCTAATTTGTTTGGTTGCTGAAAAAGTAGATAAGATATTATTTTTTTTAGTTGCTTAGAACAACAAAAATATGCTAAAATTAGTGAAATTTATTATGCATACGATAACAAGTACATAACAAACACAGTAGCCTGGGCTTCCTACCATGAAGGGACAATAGTGCCTAATAGCTCTGAATTCCGATGTATTTACCTGTGAAAGCTACTAATAGGAATTGGATGTCTGTTGTTTTTGCAAGAAGTTTTGAATGAACTCTAATGTTGATTGTTGACTTGCTGTAAAGAAAAAGACTTTCTTGTCAATGATGAAGCCCAAAACAGTGTTCTGCTCGGTGAACATTTTGTATGTTGATGATTGTTAGGGACTTATTGATTGATTTTTTTTTTTTTTTAATGAAGGGAGTTGCTGGGCATTCTCAACCGTGGCTGCTGTGGAAGGAATAAATAAGATCGTGACAGGCGATCTGATTTCACTATCTGAGCAGGAGCTTGTGGATTGTGATAGAACATACAACCAAGGGTGCAATGGTGGACTAATGGACTATGGCTTTGAGTTCATCATAAAAAATGGTGGCATTGACACTGAAGAGGATTATCCCTATATTGCTGCTAATGGTCAATGCGACCAATACAGAGTTAATCTCTATCCTATGTATAATGAAAAGATAAAATAGTTTAAACTATCCAATACTTAATGTTTTGTCTAACATTTCTGCAGAAAAATGCGAAAGTTGTAACAATTGATAGCTACGAAGATGTTCCTGTCAATGATGAGAAAGCATTGCAAACGGCTCTTGCTAATCAGCCAGTGAGCGTTGCCATTGAAGCAGGTGGCAGGGCTTTCCAGTTATATGTTTCCGTAAGTTTCATAGTCTGCTTCCTATGTAGATGCATGATTGATAATAGCCTGCTTCTCTGGCAGCACTAAGATAATTGCTTCTTCCTGTCTCTTATCAAGTGTTATTCCATTTGGACAGGGTATATTTACGGGAAGATGCGGGACAGACTTAGATCATGGTGTTACTGCCGTTGGATATGGTACAGAAAATGGTGTAGACTATTGGATTGTGAAGAATTCGTGGGGAGGAAGCTGGGGAGAGCAAGGGTATATCAGAATGGAGCGTAATGTGCCCGCAAGCACGGGCAAGTGTGGGATTGCAATGGAGGCCTCCTATCCTATCAAGAAAGGCCAAAATCCCCCAAATCCCGGACCATCTCCACCTTCACCTGTGAAGCCACCCATTGTTTGTGATAGTTACTACAACTGTCCTGCAAGCACCACTTGCTGCTGCGTATATCAGTTTGGAAGGTATTGCTTTTCTTGGGGATGTTGTCCTCTTGAGGGTGCCACCTGCTGTGATGACCACTCAAGCTGCTGCCCTCATGACTATCCAATCTGCGACGTTAATGCCGGAACCTGTCGCTTGGTAACAATACCTAAACTGAATATAGCCCACTATTAGGTTCTAGTGGTATTTTGTTGATGTAGATGATGATGTCTTAACTGAAATTCTATGGATTGCAGAGCAAGGACAATCCTTTTGGAGTGAAGGCAATGAAGCGAATTCCAGCTAAACCCTACTGGGCTTTTGGAGATGAGAACAAGAGAAGCAGTGCTTGATTTGCGTCACAGGAGTGGATGACCAAGACAAAGGAGGATGGAGGAGCGAAACACTTGAGATAATTCTCCTTGATTTGCGTCATACTGCACATAGAACTTGCATATCCGACATTTACCAGATGGATGTTCAGTCTAATTTCAGTCATTGATTTGACTCCGTAAATAGCTTTCTATTTAAGTATATTGCTAATTTGCATGGCTTTCAAACAAACCTATTATTATTGTCAGTTTCAAACTTATGTAAATTTGTGTCATCTAGTGATGGCGGAATGAATGAAATCCTCTTTAGTTTACATATGCTTATTTCTAAACAGGCTTTTGTTGAGGAAGTTGAGCAAGTCTTTCAGTTGGCTGTTGCAACTAAAAATGATATGAAAAATGGTGATATCATGTTTAATCTGAATTCAGTTTCATCTCAGTAGCCTTCTCAGGGTTCAATGTTGGAAAACAATTTAGTGCGTGGCTCAATTTCTAAAGGAATAGTGAAATGCAGATTACGAATTGATAATAATTTGTTAGCTTCAGGCCAAAATAATAATAATAATAATAATATGTTAGCTGCTGGCAGATATTTTTGTTTTAGTATACTTTTTTTTGGTCTATAGTTTTTGTTTTAGTATACGAATGGCATGAAATTTTGACGTCCAAAGTGGGCTAACAATATAAAAAGGTTGGGACATGGAGAAACGGAGAATTAATCTCAATCTCAAACCAGGGGTCATGTGGGATCAATAAAATTGTAACAATATCTCCCACGCTGTTGAGAAGCCCAAAATCTAGTTCGAATATTACAAATTCAAATAAAGAATAGAAAAATGAAAATAACATCTTACTCTAAACCACTTCCTCATATATAAATTAATAACAACGAAGTGGTTGTAGAAGTAATTTTCTTAAACCCCTGTTCTCCCAAAAACTGATTAGTAATGCATTGGTCATTGGGGGACCAGGGAGAGGTCAAATACAGAAATACTAATTGTCGCCTATAACAGTTTGAAATGGACCTCAATTATCACCCTCTTTGTTTCATTTCATTTTCAACACCCACCCCACATGTTGGATGAACCACATTTCACAGGGATAGACCACTATGTCCAACCCCACTACGCCAGCCAGTTCCAGTAAGAATAATTATATTCAGGCAAAAAAAAAAAAGTTTAATATATATATATATATATTTATATATATTGTATCACTAATATTCAGATTATATTATCACAGTCCGTCTAATTTATTATATCACAGTTGAAGTTTCTTATTATGTAAAAATTGAACACAACTCTTTTCACATATTCAAATCTGTATTGTTGTATTGTTAACTTAGTCACAATCTGTAGATAAGAATAATATTTTTAATAAGCTCCTATGATCAACATCAACAATGACAACTAAAAGATGGGATTAACTAGTATTTAAGGTTTCTGTTTCCAGTTGGAAACGCTCTCCTATACTCTCAATCATTGGCCCCCCATTACCTTTTTCAAATTATTGGTCATAGAATTTGGAGGCAGCATACAAATATTATGTCCCTAAAGAAGGGGAGCGATGATTTGTACATAAGATTATATCTTAATTAGCAACAATAACACCCACAGTACATTCATTGTAGCAAGCATGATTGGGGAGATCTAGTAAAGATTGAAAGTAGAGAAGACAGTGACATATCACTGACAGAATTTCCAAAACACAAAGATATACCAGCTAAAAGCTACTCTCATTAACAGCCATTAATTAGATCACTTTGACTCTAATCCTGATCTCGCTGCCACCCCATCTTGCAACTCTATGATATTGTTGAAAGTAACATTTTGATCACCATCACTGGGGATATGATATCCACACTCCTCAACCTTCACTCTCTGGCCATGCAGATTTGTAATGGAGTTATGTGATGCAACTACAGAGGGTATGTTTGGTAGCAATGGTAATGAAGGTGGTGACCAAACAGGTGGCCATGGTGTTCCATTTTGAGAGTGTGGGGAATTCCAGCCCAAGTTAATAGATTTCAAAGAAGCATAGTTGGATGTTTCGTCGAGAAGCCTTTTGACTCCGCTTGAGACAGTTGTTTCATTGCTTTCCATCATCTGGATGTTAGGTTTAAGGATGTAAGGATGTTGGATTGGTAAATATGGTCTTTGAATGGCGAAAACACCCGGTACGCTTTGCAGGTAGCTGAATTTCCTTTGTATGCTCATTACTAGATTAAGGTCTTCTGGAATCTGAACGATCCACGAGATGATAATGATGATGATTGAGATTTTGAAGGAAATTAGAAAGATTAATTGGGAGAAGAAAGAGTAGAAACCTTGTTAAGTGAACCCAGTTGCACTATGCCTTCTCTAACAGCAATGACCACAATGGTCTGTGGTGTCCAAAACAAACAATTGAACAGAGTTTTCAGTTAGCAATTGACTTTCTTATAATTTCTACATATTTGGCTGAATGTGGTTTTAGTTTTACCAACCTGAATACCTGAATTGAACTGATATTCCCACGCCTTTGGTCGCTGTCAAGGTTAAGAGGGAGAAAAAAAAATCAAACTTCTTGTTATTAAAGAGGAAGAAAAGATCAAACTTTCCTTACAGGCTCAACTGAAACATTCCATGAAGAGATGTAGCTAGATTCAGTCTCATTTGGGGTGTCTCTGAACACCCATTTGTGATTGTTATCTACTGCCACTTTCCCCACTAATCTGCATACACATACCAAATCATGAAGAATTGGTGCTAAGTTTTCTTATAGCAAGAAAATACGAGTGGAACAAAAGCAATATTAATATCAGCCCCTCACCCCTCCCCATAACTGTAGACCTCATGAGACATTTTGAAAAATATGTCTGCTCCAAAACCCCCATTGAAGTAACCAGTCCTCGCGCTTTCGCATTCGTTAAAATCACAGAACCCATCTTCCCAAACCAGGATCCTACAAACAAACACCTCCTACTGATTCAAAAACCAGCAAAATATATTATTTGTCTAAGATTCATAGTTTCTCGGAAATTACCAGTTTCTTTTGTTTCCCTTGGAGCGATCAAGAGCAGTACCTCCAAATTCCCACCTGTAGTAAAGCAAAACAACACCATTCTTACATTACAATTTTCCAATGAACTGAAGCATTTGAGTTTCTGACTTTTTACCTTGGTGGAGGATAGTTTCTAGGCAATATCCTCCAAAATACAGCATAGACCCACTTAGAAGAAGGGGAAGAATCCGAAGGTGAACAAAGGGATCTCAGAGTGTGCTGCAAGAGGCAATTAAGCAAGGGTAGTCCAGTTTCCATTTTGCACAAACCACCAAAAAGAGTGAGGAAAATGGGGATATGAATTGAGGAGCGTGATTGAAAGGCAAAATGTAAAAGGGAGAGTGATGGACTAATGGTACCCACTTGCAGCCACCAAGTGAGACGATCATGCTCCAACATTTAGAGTTGTACAAGACAGCATGAGTAGTTCTAAGTGGGGCCTCCATATTCACATATTTTCCCATCTCATAAATCCTAGAAATGATTATATCTTTCCTAGTTGATTGAATCTGATGAAACCATACTGCAAAATCAGATATTCCAGCACCATGCAGCAGACTGGTTTGATAATCTGCAAAGCTAACTAATTGTGTCAGTTCATCTGAATTAATTTCTAATGAGGCTCTTCATACTCATAATATTGTAAAGGTCAAAAATTCATTTTGGTCCTCGAATCATAGAGTGAATTCCGTTTTAGTCCTCAAACTTTTTTTGTGTTCTATTTTGGTCTTCAAACGTTCTCATTTGTTCAACTATTAATCCAAAACATGATTTCGTTTGGTTCTATCATTATCTATGCCTTGAACACTTGATCTAAACAATTTTTCTCTCATACTTAACTTAATAAGTGAGTTGGAAATTGGTAGAAAGGAAAAAAAAAATCTTATTTTTTAAAAAGAAATATTAACCGCAAATCTATCTTTGACTTGTGACTATGAAGAAATATTTTTCTTTTTCTCTTAGTCAACTCAACTATTAGGACACGGATGAGAGAAAAATCATTCATTTCAACTGCTTGGTTAGAGATAATGACAAAAAATTAAACGAAATTATATTTTGGACTAACAGCTGACCAAATTGAAATTTGGCCTTCAGTTTGACCCCTAAATGAGATTTTGACGTATTGTAAAAGGAGCACCAAGTTAAATTATGAGATTATAATTACGAGGGTGGGTTATTTACTTGTCTCTAGCTAGTTGAAGAAAGTGGTCCTGATGAAGGAGAAGGACCATTGATTTCATGACCAGTGTTGCCTAGATGGACCCCCCCACAAGACACATCAAACCCTTCTTCCTGTTCCTAAGTCCTAACTCAACATTATTACAAGTTAAGCGCAGTAGGTGAACAAGACACTTTTGTGTTACAATATCCCAGCCAAGCCAATTTCTTTTAAAGCAAACATCAATCATCAACACTTGAAAAAGAGTAGTATATGTTACAAGTGTCTTTTTTTATTGGTATAGTCGTCATTAACTTGTTATTAATGATATGATGGGTGGTTGGTCGCAGCCGTACAAGACTAATCACAATGTTAATTAGAACATAGGACCTTTTCGTGTGTGTAGGTATCTCATTTTATAACCAAAAATAAAGATCAACAATGAATTGGAAATAAAGCATTAGATAACTTTGAACATAAGTTCAAGTGGAAGGAGGAGGTCCACGTCTACAAATAATAGGAGCGACTTCGAACTAACTTTCAAATTTGTGAATTGTGTGAGAGGAGCTAGTTTTAGTTATAGTTTTGTGGTTGAGTTGTTAAATGCAGAGAAGTGGTACTTGAGATTAAAATAAATAAAGGAAGAGGGAATTGAAGTGATGCAGAATGCAACCCATATGCATGTAGGGCCCTAAACCCTCCCACTGCTTTGTGGGTGGGATCTTCTTTCTTCAATTTCTTATCTCTATGACTCTATTCTCAAATTGATGCAACATCCCAACATCAACCTCTCCTAATTTTGGTGGAAACTCATTTCTGCATTTTGTCTCAAAAGCTGCTTTTTTTTTCCTATACTTATCATATTACTTATCCTTTGCAACATCTTCCATGCCTATCTAGTTCCTACAAATGTATTTCTTCTTGTCCAACGAATTAGTTCAAGTGATAAGTGATCAGAGAGAGCAATATTGATATCATTTTTTCCAGACTTGATTAACTCAAGGGGAGAAACTTCTTTACAATAACTAAATACTTTATATTGTGCAAACGAAACCTTAGCAACCAGGCACAACCAATAATTGTATATTTTGTTGCTAATTATGTCGTGTCATACATAATTTTAGAGTAAATTAGAAACTAGTACTCAAATAGATTACGTTCTCAGGCCAAAAAAAATACCTTCAATAAAAAAAGTAGTTATTGAAAAAAGTTGAAACTTGCTTAATTCATAATGGGGCAAAAATTATGAAGTATGAACACTTCATTTTGAGGGTCAGACAGTGTCCTTGTTCGACATTCATACAACACATATTCACGAGTTTCAAAATATAAAATTAATTTTTTTATAATTTTAATATGATAAACAATAAAGAATAATAACAAATATAACATATAAAATAAATAAATATTGTAATTATTAAATAATTTATAGTTCTGGGCTTCTTGTATCCCAATCCATGGTCCAATTAGAGCCCTCTAGGCTGTAAGGCTTGAAGCCTTCACTGAGTCAACAGATATTTGGGAAAAAGGTCAACATATAATGAAGAATGATTTTTGAAAGGCCAAAACCTTATTTTAGTCCTTAATACTCACCCTAAAATTTTTTTTGGTCCGTAATGTATTTTTTTTCCATTTTGGTACTTCATAAGTTCATGTTTCTTAGAAGTTTCATAATTGATTTCTAATTATTGTATATAGTCATATCTCTCATTTCAAACCCAAACATAATGAAATTAGAGTTATGGGTTAATTTGATGAATCTTTTTTTGACCTAGTTAGAGTTATTGGCAAACAAAGTCAAATCAAGAATGAAATTAGACTCGAAAATGGTCTATTTGTTTCATGAATTTAGTCATATCTCTCATTTCAAGTATGAATGCAACGAAATTGAAGTTACAAATTACTCTTGATGAGTTCTTTCTTTATCTTGTTAGGACCGTTAACAAACGATGTCAAATAGTACTCCGTAAGTGAGTTTAATCAAAACATCAATATTAACTTTCAGAGTACTATTTGACCTTATTTGCCAATGGTCCCAACTAGATAAAGAAAGGACTCGTCAAAAGTAATTTATAACTCTAATTTCATTACATTCAAACTTGAAACAAAAGAAATATAACTAAATTCATTAAATAAGCGACCCATTTTTAAGTTTGATTTGATCTTGTATGTCGATGACTTCAACTAGATAAAGAAAGAACTTATCAATTTTAACTTGTAACTCTAATTTCATCATGTTTAGATTTGAAACGAGAGAAACATAAACACATTCAATAGTTAAGAACCAATTATGAAACTTTTGGGAATTATTAAAGACCAAAACAGAACAAAAATAACATTAGGAACTAAAACAGGATTTAAGATAAATATTAGAGACTGAAATAAGGTTTTGGCCTTTAAAAAAGACAATTGGTGGCGGACTATACCTCTGGTGGGAAAAAAAAAAACCAGAAACTTGATAGATTGTCTTACCAGTTAATTGAGAGAAGCATAAGTTGATGATATTGACATAGTTCTGGTTTTTTCTGGATTTGGAATTCAAAATGATAGGGGGAATTGTTGAAAGCAGTATGGAATATCTGGGAATCGATGTGAGTTGTGCTGTAGGATCTCTCCGCCATGGAAACTTTCCCGACAAGGACTGTTTGCTACCGCTCATTTCCAAGCTCCTCGGCTATGCCATCGTCGCCGCTTCCACCACCGTTAAACTCCCACAGGCATGTTCCCTTCTATTTCTTATTCCACGTCTTCTCATTTCTCTGTTTTTCGATTAATCAGAAACCCTAACCCCCCGGTCCCACACTGATTGTCTTCTCCGATCTGTATCGATGTTGATATTTGCGTTCTCATTCAAATTGTGATTACCTGATGATATAAGCCACTTTATTCACTGTAATTCTGTAATTGTTAGTCATGCAATCCGCCTCTGGAATCATAAACCCTAGGAAGCAAAGTGGAATTGCCTGTTTGAAATTGCTGCAGCGAGCTATTGTTTGATTTATTGGATTATTTTCTTTATTTTAATGTCTTTCCTTATTTGTTCGAAATATTGACTTGGTGCAGCAGGAGTGTACATTACTTTTATAAAACATGTATGGGTTTTCCCAAATATAATCAATATTATTATGGTAATCTTCTGGACCGCAGATTTTGAAAATTTTGAAACATAGAAGTGTCAGAGGCCTTAGCATGATATCTTTCGAGCTTGAGGTTGTTGGCTATACCATAGCACTAGCCTACTGTCTTCACAAAGGGCTTCCTTTTTCAGCTTACGGGGAGCTACTGTTTCTTTTAATCCAAGGTTGGCACTAACATTTTCTACATCTTTATTTTATGTTACTTTTATTGTACATATTCTTTATTGCTCTTCCGATGATTCTGCATATTATACTAGATCATATCATATCTACGTGCATTTGTTTTCTAGGTATGGTATGATCTTAGACACTGATATTGATTTTGACTAATCTTAGACAGTGATATTAGTTGCTCTGAAATTAGTGTCTTATCCTTGCATATGATTGGTTGGACAATAACAAGTGTCGTTTAAAATCTGTCTCTTTTGTCATGAGTAGCTATCGTGCACTATCACATTGTTGATGGAATCTGATATTCTTCCTCCTATTCTTGTCTGATACAGCTTTAGTTTTGGTTGCTATAATCTACTACTTTTCTCAACCTGTGGGTACCAAAACATGGATCCGGGCGTTACTGTATCCTACACACCTGCTGATGCACCCAGTTTTTATATGTACATTCTGCAAGATCAATGAATATGCTCAACCTTATCCTTGATATATTGGTTTTCAGATATTGTGCTGTAGCACCCACTATCTTAGCTGGTCAAGTTGATCCTCTTCTCTTTGAAGCTTTGTATGTAAGTAGTAAGTTTTATATTGAGTGTGCATAATCTCAAATAATTATACTGCTCGGGAATTTTCTTTGATTAAACATTGTTTTATAGTTCAGTTACGAAATTCTCCATCTCTAATATTACCTGACGTGGATATGATATCATCTATTGCAGGCATCTCAGCATGCAATTTTTCTTTTTGCCAGGATCCCACAAATATGGCAAAACTTTTCTGTAAGTCAAAGCAAAAAATGTTCCTGTTGAATTGGAGAAAGATACTAATTTTCATAAAATTAATTGAAATTGCAATGCTTACATGCACCATAATACCTGGATCTCCATGGTTTTAATGACTACCTTTATGATGATGATGGAATGAATGCCTTCATTATTTTAGGGCTTTATGTTAATTAAGTTGAAGATGAGTCTAGCTACATGAAAGGTATTCAGTTTTTGAGTAGGCCACAGTCTTCAATGCATATTAACAGTGCAGGTGTTCTTTTGGTGTCAAGTAGGAGCCTATGCTGCATGCGTGTGATGAAATGTCTAAGACTCTCTCATTGCTGTTGAAGTTTGCATTGTATGAGCATTTCTATTATTATCTAATTTTTTTTAATGAATTTTATGAACAGAACAAAAGTACTGGGGAGCTAAGCTTCTTAACATGTTTCATGAATTTTGGAGGTTCAATGGGTAAGCCTGTTTGATCTTGATGAGTTTGATTTGCATCTCGTGTGTTTGCAAATTAATATTCATATCCTTGTTGTTGCAGTTAGAATCTTTACCAGCATCCAAGAAAATGCTCCGACAAGTGGTATCCTTGTTTCTTAATTGTCATTGTCTTTATCTTCTTTCCTTGCCATCATCATTTATTGGTCTTATGAATAATTTGATGGTACCGGTTTTTTTATATTTAAAAAATCCAAAATAAGTAGGAATTCGTAACAATTTCAAACGATTCATACTATTCTTCTGGATATTTTCAACTAGCCAATTGTAAAAGCATTTAAACCTATGTATAAAGAGGTTTGAACAAATCCGTCACACTATCCCACAATTTAGTGGCCTTCTGCCATCTCTTTGATGCACTACTGAAACGAATTTTAAAGATTGTCTTTTATCTATTCAACTTGCAACTCAATCCATTTCAATCTTCTCTGTCCTTTTCTTCTAATAAATGCAAGCATGTGTTGCTTTCTGATGATTTATTTCCTAATTATTTGAGTTAATCATGGTTAATTCCTTAATTCATCTGAAGTCATTATGGGCTCTGTACTTGGTGTTGTAACAAATTTTACCATCTTAAGTCAGATAGTGGTGTACCAAAAACCTCGGGCTGCCACAGAGAAGAAAAAGAAGTAGAAACAATGAATCTGGAGTTCAAAATTCCTCTGCTGATAGGCAGGTCGTGACACTATGTTGTTTTAAAAGATTATTTTAAATTTTGTTATTGTTTATCAAGCAGTAATTTAGTAGTATGACTTTTAAGGCTCATAGTGAGGTTCACTTTCCTTATCATGATTGTAATGCTTTGTTCTAGACTTCTAGTGTACTTATTATCTTAGAATGATGAACAAAAAGCTCTAGATTTTGGAGTGACATTGGCGTCGTTTGGATTAGCTTAAATTCTGAAAAAAGCGCTTCATTTTTGAATTTAAGCACTTTTGGCATAAAATAAGATGTTTGGATGGGGCTTTAAAAAATTAAGCAAAGCCACAAAAAAAGTTAAAATTCCACTTATTTTGGAAGTTACATTTTTCAGCTTGGGTAAAAAGAGGCTATGGTAGAGGAAGTAGAAAACACAGAGAAGCATCCAAAGTAATTTCATTTGACAAAAATAACCTTATCAAATTTTAGAAATGACAGTCGTTGCCCCTTCTCCTTTTAACCTAATCCTGGGTTGTCGTTTCCTTCTTTTTCCTTCTACGCACGCAATTGTTATCTTCCTCCTTCTACACACGCAATTTTAACCTCTTGTATTGTTATCCTAAAGTTATCGATTTCCATATAAAAAACACAAAGACAAGTTTAATAAGTGGACATAGAACTAAAGCAATACTTCATTGCTAGTAGTCTTATGTTGCTTTAAAGGAACACAATCAGTCCACCTTGTTATTGTTTATCAAGCAGTAATTTAGTAGGTGGCCTTCTCAGCATATATTTATGTATTTTGAGTTAAGCACTTGGGAGTTTTTGACTATTCAACCACTTGAGGTGTAATTAATTATTTTTTAAATTTACCTCCTTGACTTGAGAAGGCCACCTACTCAGAAAAGTCATTCAGATCACAGGACGTCGCTTATAACAATTATGAAATATATGAACATGTAAATATATGCTGTCCATTACATGTTGTTGGACTTAATAAAATAGATCATTGACACCATTCGGCTTCCTATATGTGCCTGCCACCTGCCCTCAGCTAGCTGCCTTGTCGCATGCCTATCAGGTTCAGATTTTCCAAGTAGGCTTTATATGCATTCAAGGAAATCATTGCCAAGAGATGTTAATGGTAGCTACATCAAATTGAAAATGCCTAATCTCATTCGTTAAACGATTAAATAGGCTGTCTTTCGAGACATTGTCGTTGAAATCAAGCAATTTATGGGTATGTTCAGACGAACCCATCTACTGGTGGCGTAAAAGAACAAAAAGCAAAAAACATACTTATTATGCTTCACAACTCTCCATTGACTAACTATGCAAAATGTGATAGCAACAGTTCCGTTTCTGGCACCAGGGTACAAATCTGAGATTAATATCCGAAGTTTTTTTTATTTTTTTATATGGAAATATCCGAAGTACTTTGGATGGACTTAAACATTTTCTTCACATTTCGAAATAGGAACAATTTCACATTCACATTAACAACCAATTACCTGTTTTGGTACCGTATTAGGTTAAGAGATCATGCAACTATTGTTAAATTAGTCATGAAATAAGTACGGTAGCCCCATTGATGGGACCTTCATTTTTAGGTATTGTCAGAAAATAGATTAAACACCATGTTTGTGTGAGAAGAAAATATTTGTAAAAATAACTTGTTAACAGGCAAACTGGAATCTATCCAAAACGTTTTCTATGATCCACATTTTAGCCTGAGAATTGATGTATGTATGAGGTAAGGGCATGCAAAAAGCTCATCTAAAAGATTACGCGTCGAGAATATCTCCTGGAGAGAGCAATGGCAATATAAGTATCCAACATGCTATAAAATGAGTCACATTTGAATGTAAAATAAACCTTTGATCCCATGATCTGTCCCGACACCGCAAATACTTCAATCCCTAACACATTGAAGCCATAGAACTCAATGGAATAGGTAGGATAAATGAAACAACAATAAACAATAATAAAAGTCCAATGATTGCCTTTCTATGTTTCCAACTACAGCTATGGAAAGCAAGTCATGTTCATGCTCATGCCATTACTCTCACAAAAGCAGTTTTCAATCGGATGGGATACTAAATTAAAGGAAATAGCAAGGAAACAGATGGGAACTTGAAGTGACAGGAATGAAACAGCAACTGTAAGTGATTGTTTTTACTAACCATACTTGTCACCAAGATATATATATATTTAAAGAAGTGTATCTTCCGTCGTAACCTATAAAACATGTTACCTTGTAACAAATTGCAATGACGCAACATAGTTAGACATTGAACAACATCAGCCTCCATGACACCCAATAGACTTGCAGGCTGCAGCTTCCTATTTATCTCATCTAGGAAGCAACTGAAATTTGATAAGATACACTATCCTTGGGTAGCACCAGCCACCAAAGAAATTATAGTGTAACAAAAGGTGATTGCCACCCCCAGCTGTTAAGACACTCAAAAAACAATAAACAGCACACAGCATGGTTTAAAACTTAAATACATCAAAGAGAAAATCAAAATGGTACCATACAATAATGAAACTGAAAAAGGCTAGGAATGCTTTTGCTCTGGCATTTTGTTCAAGTTTCCTTGTTTAAACATGCCGGGAACTACTACTATTACCACTTGTCCACCTTCTTAAAGTGCAAGCCACTAGACCCTTCCCAGACAAAAGTCCTAACCTTGATTTGAATGAAGTAGAACGACCTGAACTGCTTGATGCAATAGTGGCCGATGCTGCTGGTTGGCTAGGGATTGAAGGAAATTCTAGGCCATTATCTTGTGCTACACCGTCACTACTTGCATCTTGATGTTCTGCTTCGCCACTATCTAGATTAACTGCAAGAGATGCCCTACTTAGCCTCAACCAATCTGCTCCTTCATGGGTTACGCCCTTACACTTCTTAACCTTCACTTTCACTAAATTTGGACACCCACCTGCAAGTGCTTCCATACCTTGATCAGTGACAGGACAACTCTTAATACATAGTTTCTTTAGGGCTATACATTTTGAAGCAATGCACGATATCTCAACATCACTAACTGTATCACTTCCACATAGCGCCAATCTCTCCAGATTATGGCAATTGGAAGCCAGCATTTCCAAGCTGGCTTTAGTGGGATTAACACCAATAAGGACCAGCTCCTGAAGATTAGGGCAACATTTAGCAATTGATATCAAACCATCATCACCTATACGATTCGCCTTCCATCCATCGATATGAAGTTTCCTCAAGAGCTTACATCGCTCAGCAACTGTAGCAAGTCCTAAATCTGTGCACTCCGGGGTCTTGACAAGATGCAAAATCTCTAGATTCGAACAATTCGAGATTGCAACCAAGCCAAGATCGCTTATCTGGAGCCTCTCGAGGTGGACCTCAACCATACTTGGTACTCCATTCGCTAGAAGCTGAAAAAGCTTATCCCAGTCACCAGAGCATCTAAAAAGCTTCAGAGTCCTCAGATTCTTTGAGCCGAGGATAAGCGACCCAAAACATTGTCCAATATAAAGCTCCTTTAAGCAAATTGTTTTTAGGGATGACGCTGCAACACCGGGTCCAATCGGCTCAGAGGAAGCTCCATCGGTAATCCCACGAAGACGCTTCACGGATAATTCTTCAAGAGCCGGGCAATTATCGAGCACTGCGTTCATCCCCTTGGATCCAAAGGTGCAAGATCCACAGGAAAGTTTCTTCAAACCCTTACAATTCTTGGCAAATCCCGCCATGCCAATATCCGTAATTTCACGGCAGGCACGGAGTTTCAAGCGAGTCAGATTAGGGCATCGTTCAGAAATAAGAACCAACGCGTGGTCCCCAATGCTCACAGATCTGCGGTCGCATTTCAAAGCAAGCTTCGTGACGGAATCGAATCGAGAGAAAAGGGAAGGGATCACCGGAAGCAGATCCGATGGAGCGTTGAGAGAGAGGCGGTGACGGCTTTGTCCCTCGATCTTGAGCCACCGCCGGCACACCAGAGAGCAGCGGTTGCGGTCGGCGGAGCTAAGTGACTGAAAAATGAAAGCCAAGCACTCGTCAGGAAGATCAGAGATGTAGTCAGAAACATGATCGCTGACGTCATGACGACGGGAATCGTTGCAGTCGTCGGCAAGCATCGGAGAAACCAAGGCCGTTAATCCGGTCTTCTGGCGGTGGCCGCCGTGAGTGGTTTCGCGACGGCTAACGATTGCGGCGGTGGAAGCCGCCTGGCCCATCAACAGCGAATCCCGGAATCAACGGTTGAGATGAGGAGCTACAAACTAAGTTATCGTAGGTGCTACCTTAGTGGAGCTCCGCCGTAGGGAAGGGAGATGTTACCATATCTTCGGGCGTCGCTACAGATTTTTTCAGAGACGGACATGAAATCAGATTTCATTCCACCTTTCTCGACTCTGTTTTACCTTTCGTCTCTCGCTCTTCAAATTTTAAGAAGCTAGAGACTTTCCCCAAATTGGCGACTTTTATTTTCTAATAGTCTTTTTTTTTCTATAGGCCAAAAGCCCCAAAACCTCAAATTGGTCCTTTATATATCGGTGAATTTTAAATTAGTCTCTTATATTTTAATTATTTTATATTGGTTTTATATATTTCTATAATTTTTAAAATTGATTAAAAAAATGCTGAATGTGATGGTATTTCTATTGTTTTAACAAGTATTTTAGGACAATGAAAAAAAGAGATCAAATCGAATCTCAAAAGTGGATAACTCGTTTCACTGTCACACAAAACAAAGTTAGTCATATCTCTTTTAATTTAAGTCTGAATGAAACGAGTTTAAAATTGTGTATTAACTTTTGAAGAGTTATTTCTCTAGTTAATTGAGATTATTAACAAATGAGATCAAATTGTATCTCGAAATTAGGTTTGAGACCAATTTGAAAAAATAAAAATATATAAGACCAATATAAAACAAATAAAATATAAGGGATTAATTTGAAATATACCTAATGAGGGAGCAACTTGATGTTTTGGCCTTGTTTAAATTGATTATTTCAGGTTTAGGTCATGGTTGGCTATAATATCAATATGGTGCTTTGGTGAATATACTATGCACGTGTCAAGGATAAGGAAATTAGGAAAATGCAGTTCGAGAGACAAAAAGGATGCGGTCAAACCAATCCTATTGGCTGGTTGGTTGGTTGTTTGGTCTTTTTCAAGTTGCAACTTGTAGGACACATACTGATACTGGCTGATTTACAATATTAGCAATTAAACTTGAGCACGCAATTCATTTGCTAATTAATTGCATCCAATACACTTATATATACGCATACTGACGTACACACACCTGTTTTAAGTATCAAACCGAACAAAATAACATTCATTTATCTCTCACACCTTCCACAGGACATGTTTGTCATCAGAAATTAAAAAAGCACCTATAACAACATATTTCTGCTAGTTTTTATATACACTGGAACAAATTAGCATCAACAACAAAGTGATCCATCAACCATTCAACCCCGAGTTTGTGAGCACGTCGCTTTCGTAAGCATAACAGTGTAATGACATATATAGATAATGTGTTTTTTAAGCAATACGGAGATTAATCTTTATATCAGTTGATGGTGTAGTAGTCGTAGTACACATATCACTTAAAATTTAAGAAAAAAAGTGGGGATTGAGAACTTTTCTTTTATTGGGCCGATATATAGGATTTAAGGTTTAAGACCCATGGGCCTGAGGCTGAGAGGTATAGCTAATTCCCAAACTCCATTTCCATATGAGAGGTATAGAATAAGAGATTAGTAGTAGTAGTACACATCTCAATCAGTGTTTTGATCCTTCTCTATCACTCATGACTATGGTTACACATTATTATCTACAAGATTATCTCATATGGTAGACGGAAAACATGCCGTGCATACTCGCAGACTCTCAGTTAATAATATTCAAGATGAATATTTTTAGTCTATCTTTTATAAAGTTGTAATTCTATATTCCACGTCAACCCTATTAGATTGTTAGTGTTCTTGGAATGGAAATGGATCCTCTACCTTTTTCTTCTCTACAGTTTTTGTAAGAGTACAAGAAAAAAAGAGAAAATGTGGGTCTTACATATTATTATTTTATGAAATTCACATTTTTTTCTCTTCATCTTTTTTTTCTAACTCCACAAAAAATGCACGAAAAACGAAAGGTAAAGAATCCAATCCCTTTGTGGATATACTCCCTCCGTCCCTTTTTATCTGCTTTTTAAGGTTGTTTCACACAAACTAATATAATGATTAAATCACTAAAGTTAATGTAAAATCTAAAATAAAAAGACTATATTACCCTTATTAAATTAGACTTAATTACTCCAACTAATTTACATATATAGAGGGAAATGGATCCTCTGCATTTTAATTTGGTGCATTTTTGTGCATTTTAGGGAGATAAAGGAAGAGGTAGAGAGAGAAAATGTGGGTCCCACATATTTATTATTTTGTGGGATCCACAATTTCTCTCTCTACTTCTTTCTTTATCTCTCTAAACTGCACAGAAAATGCAGAGGATGAGAATGCAGAGGATCCACTTCCATATATAGAGGGAGTTACATATATAGATGATGATGAAGACGCTTTGGCCAAAAAAATAATAATAAAGACGCTTAACAGGGAGTATATCATCAATTTAATGCTCAAATTTCAAAAATTAAATTCCTCCAATAAAAACAATAATACTTGAAAACAATGAAGAGTAATAATAAAGGACTAATTAATTTTGCATTGACAAACCTTATATTGGAAATAATAAATCCGGCGAGTATTGGGAATACTAGTTCGCTCATGTTCACCCAATTTATTGCATTCTTAGTGTGAATGAGGCCATGGGTTCGATCTAGTACCAAAAAAAAAATTGATATTGGAAATAATTGGGAAATGTTCTGATTCATTATGACTATAATATTAAATAGGGATGAAATGATAAAAAGTTTATTGATGACCTCATAATTTTATAACAAAGCAGATAAAAAGGGATAAAAAAAATTCTGCAATGAAACAAATAAAAAGGGACAGAGGGAGTATAACCTTTGACGGCATAACGAGCTTATTTGTGAAAATGATGAAACTTAACTTCAATTTGATGCGTTAGTTGCAGAAATTGGTGAATAGGTAGCTTGTAGTATATGATTAATTTTTTCTCTTTGGTGATATCCACATTGATGGCAGTCTGTGAGTATGACTGCATGGCCCAATACTCACAAATGAAACCCTTTGTGACTTCTGAGGGCTTTATATATCCATGGCCCAATGCTGGCTTGTTGGTTCTTGGAATCACAGAAGTGGAGAAAAGTGAAAAAGTAGACTTATTTTTAGAAGTATTAATAGGCAGGTATTTTATTTTAAATTATTTAGTAAAATAGGCCATTTTCACTGTTCATGGGATCGGCTCATACACAGGGCGCAAGCAATAAAGTGGATAAAAAGAAACGGAGGGCGCATCCAACAAACAGGATATCCAAATTTAACACAAGGCGCATTCAACAAATGAACCATTGAAGAATTTAATTTTCAACAACACAAGGCGCGTTCACTAAATGGAACATCTAAAAATTTAATATTTTTCTCCTAACACAAGGCGCACACAATAAGTGGACCATTCAAAAACATAATTTTCCTACCCTGAACACAAGGCGCACTCGTTAAATAGAACATCTAAAAATTTAATATTTTTCCCCAACACAAGGCGCACCCAACAAATGAAACATTAAAAATTTAATTTCTTTCAACAGCACAAGGCGCTAACCATAAACGAAACTTTCAATAATTTTAATCTTTTTCAAATCGAACGTAGGGGCATACACCAAATAAAACAAGTATGGATAAATGCCTTATATAAATCCCCTTACCCGAAACCCTAGCCACAATTACCATTCTTTCGGCTCTCTCTTTCGGCTCTCTCGTTTTCGTTCTTCTTCATTTGTCTCCTTACATTCATATTTCACTCTCGATCTCACTTACCATTTACAGTTTAAGGTAATTATTTTCTTTTTATGTTATTGATTCATCTTCTTTTCTTGATCTCTTGCATTTTTCTTTCTTTTTTTTTTTTT
>QANZ01053186.1:363590-390951 GCA_003254925.1 Chamaecrista fasciculata | reverse complement strand
AAAAAAAAAGAAATAATTTATTAAGTCTAGGGACTAAACCAGTAGCAAAAAAAAGACCAACACCAATTTCTTTAGAGTAAATTAACAATTTAGGGACTAAATTGTATTTTTCAAGAAACTAAATCGTATATTTTATTTTTCCAAGGACTGAATTGTTAACTCTATAAATGTTCAAGGACCAAATTTTTAGTTTGCTCTTTCTTTTTGTTTTTTCTTTTAGCGCGATGAGGCAGCCATTTTCGAACTAGGAAAAGAGTTCAACCAAGATTATAATCACATTTTTGTTCAAGAACAACACAAAAGATTGAATCAAGAAACCATTTTCGAACTAGGAAAAAGCTCAGAATCAACAATGCAAAACGCATATAATAGTGGGAGGATGAACAAACCTACCGGATAATACTGTGATAACGACGACGACGAGATAGAGAAGATTTGGACACTCTAAAATAAAACAAATGAGAAAATAATGAGGGAGAGATCTGATCAAAGAAGAAAAAAGACGAACGGAAAAAAGAGAGACTTACCGTGTGATCCTACAGTGACTGATCTGCAAAGTTTTCGTTCCTACTTGAACTCCGGCGAGAATGGAGAAAGAAAAAAGAGGAAAATGGAGGAAGAAGAAAGAAGCGAAGGCCTCTAGAAGGAGAGAGACTCAGTTGGATTTTTTAAGTAAAAAGCATTTCTCATCTGCGCCGTTAGTTTTTGAATGTGCGGCAAGATTTTAATCTGATGGAGGGCGCATGTGGCAAATAGATTGTTAAAGAATCCTTTTATTAAATGCGCCCTGCGTTCACGTTTTTTTTTAAAAAAAATCTTCCAATAAACACTTGTTTTGTCTGACAAATGCGCCCTGCGTTATGAAATTAAATTTTTTGAGAGCTCTTTTGTGGAATGCGCCCTATGTGTATGCTTATAATTTTTGACAAGTGCGCCCTGCGTAGTCTGCTGGAATGCATCCCCTATAAACAGTAAAAAGAGTATATTTTCATAAATAATTAATAAATGGGAGCCTGTCTATTAATAGTTACAAAAATTGGTACCCAAAATTAAGAAGTGTGAGATATGGCAAATGCGACACTCACTCACCCAATTAATTTGGAGTTCAACTAATTTTTTCTTCGTCTTTTTTTTTGGCTAAAGTGCACTTTTAGTCCCATAACTTTGGCAAAAGTTTTAATTTGGTCCCGTAACTTCTTTTGTTGCAATTTTGGTCCTATAACTTTGGAAAATGTCTCAATTTGGTCCTATAATTTTTTTTGTTGCAATTTTGGTCCCATAACTTTTGAAAACGTCTTACCATTGGTCCCAATACTGATTTTCATCCATTACCTGCCGTTAAAAATGATCTGACATACTGAGTTGGATGACGACGTGACAAATATGGGTGAAGTTATGAGACAGGTGAAAATCAGCTTGGGACTAACGGTGAGACATTTTTAGAAGTTATGGGACTAAAATTGTAACAAAAAAATTTATGGGACCAAATTAGGACCTTTGCCAAAGTTATGAGACCAAAATTGCAACAAAAAAAGTTATGGGACCAAATTGAAACTTTTGCCAAAGTTATGGGACCAAAAGTGCACTTTAGCCTTTTTTTATATAAAATACTAAACTTATAATTAATGATAGGCTTAAGTGCACTTTTGGTCCCAAAACTATGACAAAGGTTTCATTTTCGTCCCATAACTTTTTTTGTTGCAATTTTGGTCCCATAACTTCTCAAAAGGTTCCACCGTTAGTCCCTTGGTGAATTCCATCCATATTTAGCCGTTAAGTATGACGTGGCATAGTAACTAGGATCATGATGTGGCAAAATAAGATGTAGTGGACTGAAATAGGATCTATATGCAACATATTAAAACTTATCTATACCCAACTACAAAATATACAAAGAGTGGTACTGACAGAGACCAATCTGGTGGGGAAGAAGAGACTTCAAGCAGAAGGCGCCGACGAAGTCAATGGGATCCTCAGTCAGAGTCGAACGACCAAAGCGACGGCGACGGCGAATCGGGAAGCGGAACGAGGAAGAGGAAGTCCCGTTGGGCTGACGAGGAAGAGGAAGTACCACTCTTTGTATATATTGTGGTTGGGTATAGATAAGTTTTAATATGTTGCATATAGATCCTATTTCAGTCCATTTCATCTTATTTTGCCACATCATGATCCTAGTCACTATGCCACGTCATATTTAACGGCTAATATATGGATGAAATTCACCAAGGAACTAACGGTGGAACCTTTAGAGAAATTATGGGACCAAAATTGTAACAAAAAAAGTTATGGGACCAAAATTGCAACAAAAGAAGTTATAGGACCGAAATGAAACCTTTGTCATAGTTATGGGATCAAAATTACAACAAAAAAAGTTATGGGACCAAAATGAAACCTTTGTCATAGTTTTGGGACCAAAAGTGCACTTAAGCCTTAATGATATGAAAGTTGTCGTGGATGAGGTGGCAGTCAGCTCTAGACCAGAGCAACCAGAGTGATTATATCAGTAATGATATGAAGGTGGTGATAGGTGGCTTTCAAGGGATTTTAATCATTTTATTGATACGCCAACAGAGCTTGATTCCCAACTACTCATTCCGTACAAGAGTTTCGTATACAAGATTGACGGTGAAAAGTGAAAATGAAGGAGGGTCAACCCCTCGCTCATCATTTCTAATTAGTTTGGTAACTCACCAGCAATTACTTAATTAATGCTTGTTATTCTTTGATTATACTCCATATGAATAAGAAAAAAGATATTATTATGAAGCACTTATTATGTATTGTACTGTGGAGCCTCGTCTGTTAAAATCCCATTAAGGGCGAGGGCCATCGTTTCACACTTTCACAACCCCTACCCCATTATGGGATTCTTCTACAACTTTTATAAGATGTTACAACTGTCAGTAAAAACAGAGGAATATGTAAGCATGTAACCAAGGTATTGGAGGAGAATTAAGCATTGAATGGATACTTATTAGTACTATACTTCTATATTTGATGTATGTGATTCCTATTCAGAAAAATAAATTACAACTTGATATTCAAACTATGTTGATTTTATTGTTTAATGAGATCAATTTATATATTTAGCATGTACAATGTAATACACGTTGGGGGAAACAGTATAAAGTAGGCTATTAGTGAAAAGGATTTGAGAGTCTTAATAAAGGGCTTTAATTTGCTTTGGTCAAAGGTTCATTTTGGTCCTAAATATTGATAAAATGTTTCATTTTGGTCCCAAACTATTGGATTTGGTCATATTTCTCTCATCTCTCATTCAATTTTAAAGTACTTGTTAAGAGGAACTCATAGGTCTGAATTTGTCGCATTCGAATTTAAAATGAGGTAGATATAATCAATTTTGCTTATTTGACCATAAAACAAAGGCTGAAGTGCGAATTTGGTCCTATAACTTTGCTCCAGTTCCCAAATCAGTCCTATAACTTTTTTTGTCTCGAATTTGGTCCTATAACTTTTCTCTAGTTCCCAAATCAGTCCTATAACTTTTTTTGACTCAGTTTTGGTCCCATATGTTTTGAAAACCTCTCACCGTTAGTCCTCTGTCTATTTTAAATTACAATTTAGTCCTAAAAACTTCAAGTCCCTTTCACTTTAGTCCCTGACTATCAAAATGAAAGTGAAAGAGCATCCCTAAAGATTCTCAAACCTTACATCTTGGTCCCTAATCCATGAATTCTTCATGAAATTGAAGAGAAATGCAAAAAATAAAAAACACAAATTAAAAGCAAATGACAGAGGGACCAAAACTGAAAACGCAGAAAATTTAAAACCCACCAAAAAATGTACGGAAATCGCCGAGAAACACAAAAACTCATCCAAAAACCCCAATTCTCATTGAAATCTCACTCAAATAATCGCCCTCAAATGCTTTAAGAAAGAATTTTCGAAAATCCAAACTTTTGAGGAGGGAGGTCATAGAAGATTCCCTTACATTTGGTGATTTCGAAAGAGAAATTCTGAAATCTCTTAAATTTCTTCTATCACATCCCTCCTCAAAAGTTTGGATTTTCGAAAATTCTTTTTTAAAGCATTTGAGGGCGATTACTTGAGTGAGATTTTAGTGAAAATTGAGCGACTTTCGTACGTTTTTTGGCGAGTTTGGGGCATTTTTCGGTGGGTTAAAAATTTTCTGCATTTTTCAGTTTTGGTCCCTCTGTCATTTGCTTTAATTTGTGTTGTTTTTGCATTTCTATTCCATTTCATGAAGAATTCATGGATTAGGGACCAAGATATAAGGTTTGAGAATCTTCAGGGATGCTCTTTCACTTTTATTTTGATAGTTAGGGACTAAAATGAAAGGGACTTGAAGTTTTCAAGACTAAACTGTAATTTAAAATAGACAGAGGACTAGTGGTGTGAGGTTTTCAAAACATATGGGACCAAAACTGAGACAAAAAAAGTTGTAGGACTGATTTGGGAACTGGAGCAAAGTTACAGGACCAAATTCGAGACAAAAAAAGTTATAGGACTGATTTGGGAACTGGAGCAAAGTTATAGGACCAAATTTGCACTTTGGCCTAAAACAAAAGGCCTACTTTTAGGACTGATTTAACGTCATTTGCTGACGGCCCCAATTAGATAAAGAAAGTACTCTTCGAAAACAATACGTAGCTCTAAACTCGTCATATTTGAACTTGAAACAAGCCATATTCAATAGTTGGGACCAAAATGGAACATTTTGCAAACATTTAGGACCAATTTGAACATTTTGAAATATAATGGACCAAAATGAATATTAAGGCATACATTTAGAACCAAATTGACCCTTTAACCATTTGCTTTCAATTCATCCTGTGTTGGCACTGTGACTGAAGGAAGTGAAATGAGTGAGTGAAGCAGTGTGTGATTGTTCAGAGATGAAGCAATCTGAGTACAGAGTATAGAGCAGAATAAAGTGGGAATGAGAAGGTATTGTAGTGGAGGAGAAGAGAAAAAGAAAAGCTACAACTAACGTTGTCATATAAGAAATCATTAATGGTGAAAACTGTAGTGAGCTGAACGCCACAAGCCACAACAGTACCACAACCACCATGGCTTCCCTTCATTGATTCAGTGATCTCTGTCTCTCACTCTCACCCGCTTCTACTAAGTGGTTTCTTGGAGATTGAGCCAACAAAAGAGTCAAACAAAGAGAAAACTTATCATCTTTCAATTTTTTATCCATGGCATGACCTTATTCTTAAATAATTAAAATATATCTTTAAAATATCACAATTATCAATTAGCCTATGAGCAAATTTAAAGATCTTTTAATGCCCTAAAGCCTGCTTGGAATCAGCCCAATTAAGAGATTTACTTTTGATAAACTAAATAGAGAGCAAGCTTATCTAGTTCGAATGAAGGGCAGTTGGAGCAAGAAGAGAGACGAAGTAACCTACAAAAGATTTCACAGGGGCCTGCGAAAAACACTTCGACGCTTAAGTTAAAAAGGGTTCAAGTCAGAGTAGGAGAGTTCTGAGTTTATGGGAAGCTTACCTTGGACAGATAGTGTTCAGGAGTATTTATAGAGCAGTGAGAGATAGTGGTCGGCGCAGGGGACGCTCCACGTTCTGACTCACGATCTCCAGCAATGGAGGAGGTGGGAGCCCGGGAAATGTGGTGTGAGGCAATCATGGGAGAGTGGGGCGTACAAGGAAATCGAGCGCTGAACATTTGTGCAACGTAGGTTTGACCGAGTCAGGGAACGTCCCGAACCATGCGGATGGGCCTTCGACCGAGTCAGGGAGCGCCCCGAAATGTCCGGAGAACGAGCTTGGCCTGATACGAAAGTCAAGTAGGCGAACGTTCAAAATGTGACGTATCAACTTTAATAAAGTTAATAAAGTTAAATATTATGTAATTATATTAATGCTGGGTTTATATCTAAATGTTGCATAAACATTAAAGGATTAAAAAAAATTTAAGAAAAGTAAAAAAAAAAAAAAAAAAGTTAAATGAAGTGGAAGCCAGACGGGGAATAAAGTTTTCAGCTTTTTGTTAGTTGTTACTGTATAAGAAAATTGCATGTTGATACATGTCGGCCATGGTCAAGTTTGAATGGAGTTTTGCAGTCATCGTCTAGAAATTACAGTGGCTTCACAGGTTCACCTCTATCAAGTCTCAACCAACCTAAAAATGATAAATAATAGTAATCATAACTCAAAAAGTAAAGTTATAAACCACTCTTCCACTCATTTTTTTTTTTATTGTTAACATCCTCCAGTGATACTTGGATTATCATAGAATTTGAAGAAGATTTGAGTAATGAACGAATTTGTATTTGACAATAATTGGACAAATAAAATTGATTTTCCCTACTGTGGCCCCGTAAAGAAAGTTGTCCAGTGATTTTTTTAACTGTTTAACCAATTTAAATTTTCACATGAAAGGAGGCCAACATATTACCACAATCTGTTTGGGTCATCATAAGCTTCATTGCAAAACAAAATTGGCATCATAAGCCGAATAAATTGAGATTTTGAAACTGAATGCAAAATGTAGATCCGGGCATACGAATATATGAATATTGCGTTCAAATCAAATCACAATTCTGTTAATGGGCCCACTAAACCAGGGGCCCATCCATGTCACGTGTCAAATAAATGAGGAGGTATGGCCCATTATCCAGGTCTTATGCACGAGAAATGGACTTCTGGGAAGCCCACACACATAAAACTAAAGACAAGGACTAGAATACTGTTTTAGTCCCTCACACATTACCGTTTTCTCAATTTGATCCTCCATAAAATTTTCCCTCAATTTAATCATTAAAAAATTATTTTAGTATCAATTTTAATTCTTCTTTCCAATATTTAACTAAATAAGATATATATATATATAATTAAAGATATAATATATTTAGTTAATGATGGTTTTTAATTAACAAATAAGGAAATTTTATTTTCATACTAATAAAATAAATTTATAGAAAATCTATAACTTTTTTTTTTGCTATAAAATCTTAAAAATATAGAAAACTATATTCGATGACTAGATTTAATAATGAATAAATATATCTATTACTAATAAACATACAACGCGCTATCATCTTCGATCAATGTTATCACATTGTAAATTTAGTTAAATCTTCAACAGAGGACTAGTATTGGTAACAGACAAATTGTGAGAAGATAAATATAAGAGGGACCAAATTGAAAATAAATAAGCATAGGGTGGACCAAAATGGTATTCTAGTGAAAAGACAACATTGAGTATGCTTCTGCATTCTGCATATTTGATATCTATTGCCACCAAAACAGAGCAATGGAGAGAGCGAAGATGTATAAGAAGGATGTGATGAATAACGGGATGCCTAGAATGATCCAAAGATGAGGTATAATAATACCTCTTGTTCTAATCTCGTTCTAGATTCTCTCTACTGCTCCGAACAGCATTGGGAAAAGGAAAACCAAGATGAACTAGAATCAGAATTGGAACAAAATGATATTATGAATGAACACGACCTTGTTTGGGACGATGAAGAGCTATCATCTCTGCTCGCCAAACAACAGAAAAATCCTCTCTCTGCATCAATTCTTCAAGCTGAAAGAAACCCAATTGCTCTGGCTCGCAGACATGGCGTCCAGTGGATTCTTCAAGCGAGTGCTCATCACTGTTTCTCTGTTGTCACTTCTGTTCTTGCTGTAAACTACTTAGATAGGTTCCTTGCAAGCTTCCATTTTCAGAAAGGGAAGCCATGGATGATTCATCTTTCTGCTATCACTTGTCTTTCACTCGCTGCCAAAGTCGAAGAGACACGAATGCCCCTTCTTCTCCACCTACAAGTAATAAAGTTAACACTATATATATACCCTATAAGGGTGTAGTGAGTGTATCAACTAGATTTAGTTACTTCAGATGAATTCTGTTATGGGTTTAGTTAGTTTGTTATGGGTATAGTTGATACACTCACTACACCCTTATATACCCATGATTTGTTCATTTCTATTTTGCAATCCATATTTATGTACTTATTTTACCGTAAATTCTTGTGTAGGAGGGATTGGAGCAGAGTGGATATGTGTTTGAAGCAAATACTATTAAAAGAATGGAAATTTTGGTGCTTTCTACTCTTGAATGGAAGATGAATCCAGTGACCCCTGTCTCGTTTCTTGATTATTTCGTGAGACGAGTCGGGTTGAAGGGTCATCTCTGCTTGGAGTTTCTCAAGAGATGTGAAGCCATTCTCCTCTCTGTTATTGATGGTATGTATATATGGTGATCAATGACTAATGTATTCTGTTTCTCTTACCTTTTCAATGATTGTATTCTGTTTCTCTTATGATTTATGAATGACAGATTCAAGGTTTACGAATTACCTACCTTCCGTGTTAGCAACTGCTATCTTGATACACGTTGTGAAAAGTAGGGAGCTTGGTTTTAGAGTGAACCAAAATCAGCTCTTCCATATTCTCCGAATACATCAGAAGGTTGACAATCTCATAACAATCTTTTAACTTGTTGTAAATTTACTTCATATATTTCGGTGGCATGTATGAATGTGTATATAAATGTGTTTGATACAGGAGGAGAAGGTGGAGGAGTGCTACAAGGTAATGTTGGAAGAAATAGAGAGGAAGTCATCAGCGAAAATATACAAGAAACGCAAGTTTGGGTGGATTGATCCAGGAAGTCCAAATAGTGTGATGGATGCATCATCATCATTGATTAGCTCTGTTTCATCATCCTCATATATCGGAGACTCAGTCTAACAAGACTAGGACTCAACACCACCTTCTATCTACTACACCAACCTAGCTAATCTCACCATTCCCATCTACTAATTTTAATTAATTTCCCTCTTAATTACTTGTTTCTTTAATTATATCCTTCCTTTTATGTCTTGTTCAATCAGTTTAATTGCTAATCATCTCCGCCAAATCTCACTATTAATGATCATACATCGACCTTCCACCCGGAAAATATTAATAATACCTGCTCATATTTATATACTAGAGGCTTTGCGTGCCCTAACGGGCACGCAAATATGTATGTAAAATAAATGAGGGACTAAATCGTTAACTCAGTAAAAAATAAGGGATCAAATAATAATTTTCCTCTTAGTATTAATTTTGTACTATAATTTTAAAATGTGGACAACAAAAATGGATGAAACTATCTTTGCTCAAACTCATTACTTAGGCATGGCTACTGTCTTGGTTGTTCTTTGGCTCACAATCAATATCTATTATCAGTCTTTAATTTATCAATAGTTAAATTTTCATATTCACAACCAAACACGAAATTTTCTTAAATAAATTACTTTTTATTAATATAAAATTTATTTTTGTTAATTTTTTATAACCAATAACTACTAGATAAAACATAAACTATACATATTGATGTACTGTTATATTATTTTAATATATATGTACATTTGTACAATATTTAATATTTTATCGATATAATTTTATATATTTTCAATACAAAAAAATCAACAAGGTTAAAGGGTCATTTTGGTCCTAAATATATGCCCTAATGTTCATTTTAATCCATTATGTTTCAAAATGTTCAAATTGGTCCTAAATATTGGAAAAATGTTTCATTTTGGTCCTAAATATTGGTAAAATATTTCATTCTGGTCCCAAACTATTGAATTTAGTCATATTTATCTCGTTTCTCATTTCAAGTTCAAACGACTTGTTAAGAGGAACTTGTAGTTCTAAATTCGTCACATTTGAATTTGAAACGAGAGAGATATGAATATATGATCAACTTTGCTTGTTTGACCATGATACAAGCAGTCTACTTTAAGGATCGACTTGACTTTGTTTGCTGACAGTCTAACTGGATAGAGAAAGTACTCTTTGAGAATATACCTAGCTCTGAACTCATAACGTTTGAACTTGAAACAAGTCATATTCAATAGTTTGGGATCAAAATGAAACATTTTGTCAATATTTAGGACCAATTTGAACATTTTGGAACATAATGGACCGAAATGAACATCAAGACATGCATTTAGGACCAAAATGACCCATTAACCAATTCAAAAATATTATATCTTTTGTCTAAAAAAATATTTATTAATACATATATAGTATTACTGAATGCTTTACTTATAATATACTGATATACATTGACAAAATAAATTAATTTAATAAACTGATATACATTCACATAAGCAGTTTTAAAATGGCTTGGTTTGGTTCTGTTTCCTTTGTTGGAAGAGGAATGTATATGGTTGAGAATTTGAGATTCCTCGTAAAGAAGCCTAGGTTGGTTTACAATTATAGCGTGTGTTAATACATGAACATCTGATGTCTGAAAATGGAATAAGCAAAAGGAGGGAATTGGGAATGAATATTTATTGTGCATGTGAAGTGGGAAGAAGGAAGCAACATGTTGTCACCCTGTCTCACACATTGATGATATGCAGATTTTATGAGGATTATTACTTATTAGGGTGTTGACCTTAATGGGAGAAATGGTTCAGCTGTCCTCACTACTGCAAAAAGGAGTAATCGATAATCAATGTATTCTCATTATTCAATTCCACCTTAACAGGTCTCTCTATATATATATCCAGCTGGTACCTTTAATACCTTTTTCTTCTCTTTTCCTTTTATGGGGATCCTATTCCTATTGCAACTCTAGTCTACCATGTCCTAATTTCTCCAAGCAAATAAAACCTTGAGCTTTCTGTTGACGATGAAAATTATCAATTTAAGATTTGGGAAATTAAAGAATTGCTGTATATTACAATTTACAACTTTTATATATATGTTGAATTGAAAGGGACTAGCATTGATTAGCATCTATATACAAGGCTGAATCACCAATCTCATAAAGTGACTAAAGTAACAAAATTCAAGGGTGAATTTACATTGAATTTCATTTTTTATACTGATATTTTTTTTTCCTTTTCTCCCCCTCTCTCTTTTATTTTATATTTCAGTCATATTATAATTTAGCTGATCTAATATTTCAAGAATTTTTTTTTTGGACAGTAATATTTCAAGAACTAGAGAGATAGTCAATGATGATTTATTACTCCAACCTTCCCATGGACTAATTAACAATATAATCTTAGTTTACATTATGCATTTAATTAATTCATTTTTATGCATACTTTGTTAAATTAATTACACGGCACTAATGGTGTAGGGTAGTAAAAGATGGTAAATTTGTTCAACTCTATATTGAAAAAATATTTATATTTACATTATCCAGCGATAACTCAAACGAAATTACCTTTAATAAAATATAAATGTGATAGTAAATTAACAAAAATTAATTATACATAGCACTATATATGATGATTGAAGAAAGTAAAGTAACAATTAAATCTTAATAAAAAAAATTTTGTGAGAAAAAATTTAAGTGAGGAAATGGCGCTCCAGGGTCAGGACAGGCCTCCGGGCTCAAAGAGTACTTAGAGAAATACTTACAAATAAATCTTGATAATTACTTGACGTAAACCAAAATATTTTTTGTTCTGGGGTGATCGAGAGAATTGCATCATGAATGTTCCTCTCTTTTTTCCATTTTTTTTAATAGATATTCGATCTTTCCAATTGAAAGTGGATCATCTATTACGCAACTTAATTTCATTTATTCTCATGTCCTATTTATTTGCATTTTGCATCTCTAAAGCTGTGAAAATGTATTGTATTTATTTGGTCTTATGGGTTTGGCAGGTATTCAATGAATTGAGGAACATGTAGGTACTATGATGATACTGACATTATTAAATGACACATGCATATTTATGGAATTTACTCTAACTCCTTTAGAGGAGTTGTTGGATGCACAATGTCAACTTCACTTGCATTACATAACACCCAGAAAAATAATTATTATAACTTTAAGCTTGATGATTTCTTCGTCAATTGAGTCCTTAATTAGGTGTTTATGATGTAGAGACCGTAATGTAAACTTGAACCCAAAATTAATAAGAGAGAGAGAGAGAGAGAGAGAGAAACAAAAATCTAATAAAAATAAGACAATGAAAAATATTTAGTATAAACATATATACGGACGAAATTCATTATGGTTGAGTAGTGAGGACTGAAGAGTGTAATTGAATTATTGAATGAGGAGGGTCATGGGCCTTCTGAATTTCAATTTTGACATGTTGAAGACTAAAGTCGTAGGCAATGTCATATATATATATATATATATATTAGGGGTGTTAGCTAGGCCGTTTTGTGATATAAAAGTTGGCAGGAAAAAACACATTCCATGCGTGATTGTTATAATGGCGAATATGAGTAGTATGGAATACGTTGTACAATACGAATTGTAAAAATTATTATCTATTCTCTATGCTTTTAATATGAGAAAAAAAGTATGTAAAACTTTTTATATATTTATTATAATATTTTTTAAAAAATTATAATTTATTTATATTTAATATTTTTTTTAATATTCTTTTTATTAATTATGATAACCATAAAATAAATTTTTATCACATAATATTTATTTATTGAAATTTATTATATGACAAAGATATAAATAACTTCACTTAATTAGGTTGTATGAATTTGGGAGGAACCATATATAATAAAACAATGGAATTGGTATTTGTTTGAAAAAAAATGGAATTGGTAGATACTAAATAGTAAAATAAAACTATGCAATATTTTCGAAATATACATTCACGATTTAAAATTTGAACCATTTGTAAATAATATTTTAATTTTGTTCGAAATAAAAAAAATATTATTCTCTCGAATGGTTATGTTTTGTAATTTGAACTCTTAATTATTTTTTAAATCTCCTTAGCCGATGGGAATGTTTTCAAAGATTTTTGCTATTTTTTTTGTTGGTAAGGAAAGATTTTTTCCATTTGTTATTAAAGAGATTTCCTTTACGTTTCATTAGTGCAACTTCAATAATGATTTAATATCTCATTTTTTTTTAAAAAAAAAAATATTCACCTTCACACTTAAATAATAAGTTCATACTTTCGGCCAAAAAATAAATACATAAAGTTAATACTTAATAAATGGGCCTTGGAGTAGTGAGCGCATTGTTCTGGATGGGCCATGAGCCCATGGTGAGAAGACTGGACAACAAGCCCACAACATGGTGAACAATAGCTTTATTCTGTCCAATAAAAATAAAATAAATTTGTTGTTTGTATAAGTATTGTGTGAAGGATATGAAGCATGTTAAAAATCCTTAGCTGCTTATGCATATTTTTTTTAACGCATATAAAGTTTTTTTTAAAATGTTTAAAGTTTTAATTCTCTTAAAAATAGATTTTATACAAATTTGAATTTATGTTCATCAAAAAGTATATCGTTTTGATCTTTTAAGAACAAAATATTCTTGAAATGTGAATTTTAATATTTCAAGAACCGAGTTATCAACTCAATAACTTTTTACGGATCAAATTGTAGTTTACTCGATATTTTCCTTTCCTACAGGAGGACGTGATGTAAAAAAATTTAAAATATTAAACAGCAAGGTGATTTTGATGGTTTGCAATATAGGTTTAAAAATCAACAAATTTGTTCCAAAAAAAAAAAGAAAAGGAAGAAAAATCTAAACGCTTGCGAAAAAACAAAATGAAGAACAGATTGCGACACTAAAAAGAAATACCAAAATGAAATTGCAGAACGTGCAACTGTGAACTGAAATTAATTATAATCTACCTTTAATAATTTAATTCTCACGGTTCTTTCTAAAAATTAAAGAATGATGCAATAATGTTATATATAATTCATCATTGAAAAATGAAAATCAGTAAATTAACGAGCCTCACCTTTTTGTTGTTTTTCGTTTTTTGTTTATATATATCTTTTATTATTTGATTTTTATTATTTGATACTATATTATATGGCTAAATCCCTTTATGATTGGTCAAAAATAGTGAATTAAAAAATTTAAAAAAAAATAATACTTTCTCTCTGCACTCACTCTCCCACTTCTTTAAAAAAATAAATGAATTAAAAAATGCAAAAAACAATTAAAAATTAAAAAATGTCACCACTCTCTCCCCACTCACTCTCCCATATGAGGTAATTTCAAACTGGTCCTAAATATTTTAATTATTTTAGATGAGTCTTACATATTTTTATAATTTCTCAAATTGATCCAAACTTACTCTTTTATCAATATAAAAATCAATTCAAACGTTACATGCGTATTGACGTGCCCGTTAGGGCACGCCAAGCCTCTAGTGTGTATATATATAGATATAGATGCTAAACATTATATCCCTTGTGTATGCCCCCTATTTTATGAGATAGTCGTCAAGGTGGTCCGGTCCTTAATCATTATTAATCTGAAATATAATATTACATGTTACAAAAAGGTTGCGCACTTTCATATTTAGAAGCTGAAGAATGATAACAAAATTGAACAAACAAAATTGAATGTGATTGAGAAATATATTCTTGGTTCAGATTGTTTATAGGTGCATGTATAATGGTAAATGCTAGTCGTGATTTATAGTTAAAAGGAAGACAGGACCTATATAATTGACGAGGAAAAGTAAATTGAAGGGATTAGAAAACTCATTGTCTTTCTTTGGATTTTAATATTTTATAGCGCAACTAACACATACATATCCACAAACGATCATATCATATTGTTTTCAAAACCTCTTCTCTTTAATTTCTTAGGGAACACAGCAATGTGTTCTTGTTTCCTCCGTGCCTATATATATATATATATATGCATGATATCTAGTAGCAAATACCATGAGTTATTACCACTATTTTGTGGTATATTCTTCGAAGATTCATATTCAATCAACTAATTGGGTGGGTAATTAGGATCGAGGTTCATCATTTTAGTCTTGATATCAAATTTTGATATATTTGTTTTTCTTTTTTTTAATCAATAGACAGTACTATACTTTTTTTTTTGCCAGATAAATGGTACTATACTTGATATCTCTTGTTATGTCAAAATGGACCTACCACTTCAAAATGGACCCACGTTGTGCTGGTTCAATTCATCAAAATTGATTTTTTCTCATTTTTCATAATAAAAGATTTAAATTTTTTTAATTTTAAAAAAAATTTAATCAGTCTCAACCCACCCGAACCCGCCTATAACCCGAAATCATCGGGTTATATGGATTGACGGGCATGTTCGGGTTGCAAAAATTCAACCCACTACTTATTATATCAACCCACTCACACACCCGAATCCGTCCTAACCCGACCGCTGCATACCCCTAGTCGATGTAGCTAGCCAAGGCCATTGTTGTTAAACATAAATCATAATATAGACTAATTAGTTGAGACAAATTAATTGTTTCAATACTTGTTCATAACTATTTGCATATCAAATTAAATGTAGTCCGTGTAGTCTATAAATAATGTTTTAACTAATAGATATAGCTTAGTAACAAGTGTTTAACTTTGATCTTAACAAATGTCTTTTTTTAGATTTCTTTTTGTTTAATGTTCCAACCAAAAGTAGTGCAAATTATTATTCAATATATTTAATTTTAATTTGAAAAACTCAGCAAATTAAACAAACGAATTTTAATTTACACATACTAATTGAAAGGTAAAAACCAAGCAAGCTGCTAGCCTTTTTTTTTTGGTAGGAGAATATACACACCAAAATTTTGAGGAAAATAATTCGTGAAATACTTTTTGTTTGGACAATCATTTAAGGATGACAATTTAAGTAAGTAATCTGTATAGCGTTGATAAGATACTATAATCTCTGGACCTAGACATGAGCAGGTATTAAAATTAATCCACATTATTATACTTACTAGGTAGTTTAATCTCATACCCGGATTGGGAGAAATTATAAAATAATTTTGTTTATTAATATAAAACTTATTTTCATCCTTTTTTTTGTGTTTATAACTACTAAAAAAAATCATAAATAGGAATGTATTATTCAAATATTTCAATATTTATGAAATATTTAATATTTTCTCAACAAAAAGTTTTAAAGTATTATAGTTTTTTATATAGAAAAATAAATATTTATTATTGGTAGAATATAGGTAGGGTATGGGTAAGGTACCACCATTCAGACCCAGACCCATCTAGACTTAGACCCATAATATAAAATTTTAAGATTCTCATTGGGCCTGATTATTTTGATCATCCCTGCGTCTGAATAATGGATACGAGATATTGGATAAAGTACATGTAGTAAAACATAAAAAAATTATTGGATACTAAATGGATAAGGATATGGTATAAACTATCCTCCACCTAAAATGAACGGATAGTTAAAGCATCTAATATATGATGTCTTATAATATACTTATTTTACGTTTAAAGTGATATTTTATATTTTTTTTACTAATTTATTTTAAATTGACGNTTTTTTTTATTCATTCTATATATAATTTAACTTGTATATATTGGTAAAACAATTAATTTTGGATCAATTTAATGATGTTTTTATTAATGAAGACATTTAATTTGACTTAATTGTTAAAAAAAGTTGATTTAATTAAGATTAAATATATATTTTATGTACATTTTTAATATACAATTGATAAAAATAATAATAGATATGTATTTATTACAATTAAAAAAATATTTAGTAGTATAAAATATAAATATGTATAGTAAAAAATATATTTTTTTTTTTTAAAAATGAGGGTACCCCGGGCCGGGCTGGGTCTAGAGAGACTAGACCAGGACCCGGCCCGAACAGCCTCGGGCCGGGCCGGGTCCGCCGGGTCTGGCCGGGCCGGGCCTTTTTTGTACACCCCTACAAATAAGTACAAAATGGCCTCCAATATCAGAATCAAGAAGCTCTGTCTTGAAAGTGACTCCACCATTGTTGTTGAAGCTTTTAAAATGCCTTCAAGCTGCCCTATGGAGATCACCGGCATCGTGCGCGAAGCTGTCCTGCTGCTGTCTAATTTCGAAGATTGGTCCATTAGACATGTTTGGCGAGAAGCAAACGTCTGCGCTGATTTTCTGGCCAACTAGGGTGTCCTTCGTCGCGACCCTACGCTGGAAGTCTGGGAAGCGCCGTCGCCGGACCTGAGTCTTCTTCTGCTGCGCGACAACTTAGGTTTAGGTTTTGTTAGGGATGAGGGTTGATGGCGGATGGTCTGAAGAGTCCGTGTTTTCCCTCTTTCCTTTTTGTTTTTTCGTGTCTTGCTGCTTTCTTTTTTGTTCTTTGTTGTTTTTTTTTGTGGGTTTCGTTTGTCTTTGCTTTGTTCTTGGCCTTTTAGGCCCATCCTCACCAAAAAAAAAAAAAAATAAGTACAAATACTAATAGTAATTAAAATATATCAGATTCTATACTTATTATCATTCCTACAATCATTCATGAAATACATTGGCTCTCTCTATATAATTTATAAATGTGCAATTATAACAATAAAATCTATAATTTCTTCTAAAATTTTTTTGTTAAACTCCGTATCTCATCATTTCCTTTCATTCACTCAAATTTCATTACTAATTTGAGCTAATGGAATTAAAAGAATCTTTTCTTGGGTGTTAAATGAGTCCTTAACGCTTTATTTTTAGCGCTTCGATAATTTATTGTCACAAGATCCTCAATCTTGGTTGTACGACCATTGTCACATTGTGAAACATGCATCACATGGCATATTAATGTATTTTTTGGATTGGATCCTCTGCATTTTTCTTCTTATGCATTTCTTCTGAAGTTAGAGAGAATAAATGTGGATCCCATGAAATAATAAATAGGTAAGATCCACATTTTATCTTTTTGTATCTTATTTTCTCTTCATTTTTCTTTCTAACTCTTTAACAAATGTAAAGAAATGAAATGTAGAGAATTCATTTTCGCTTTCTTTACGGGACCATTGGCAAACGGGTGTGATTGACAAATTATGTAAAGAAAAGTTAAATGAATTGTATGTGAAGTAACAGAAGCAAATAATGATAAAAGGAAAATGTCTAATTTTGCTTGAGTGAGTGGTGGTTGAATAACTTGCAAGAGGAAAAGTAATAAGAGAGAGGAGACTAAGATGCTAAAACTGTGGATCTTTAAAAGTTCAACTGTTTTTTTTTCTTTAGATTAAAAAAATCAAGATGTAAACATTACTATCTCACCACGATTAAGGAAGACCTCCTAACTTTTTTTTTGAAAATTTACAAGATGAATTATCTATCATTTATTAAACAAAACCCAACATATTTATTAGAGAATTTATACCTTGTTCTTGTGAGATAAGTACTCAAATCTTAACTAATTATGTTATTGCCAAAGTTCAACTATTGTTGTAAATTCTGCACAAGAGATATACACAAATATATAATGACATGTGCGTCTTCTCTACAGCTCTAGTACGTTGTCGCCCCTCCAAGATCGAGGGAGTTGAACCCACATATGTCATAGAGATGGAGGTAATAATTTGGAGTTGCAGTAGAAGGACAAGAAACCATTATTTATGGTAAATTGTAAAATATGGTGACTAGTGTGTGTGTGGTGTAATTTAGGTGGTTGGATGCAAATTAAAAGAGAGAAGGACAATTAAAAAGGAGGGTGGCCACAGAAAGGGAGGGAACACGTGATTTTGAGAGGGGAGAATCAATTGGAACGCACAAAATAAATGTCGTTTAGTAGAGGTAGGGAGAGAGAGTGGGGCAAAGAATCTTGCAAGATTCTTTGGCCTCTCCGACTTTTGTGGGTATTTGTGAATTGTGGGTTGTGATTTCTGAGTGCGTTTTGATGTGACCTTCACCAATCCACATGCTCGGCGCACTTCTCTTGTCCCTACCCTATCCCCCATTCCTACACCATATTAACCCTTATAATGGCCCTTCCCTACCTTCAATAACCTATTTTCTTAATTATATTATAGGGTAAATTACATTTTGGTATCCTGTAGTTTGACCCTATTTTATTTTGGTATTTTGTGGTTTGAAACCTTACACTTTGGTACCCCGTGGTATTCTCCATTAACACTTTGATATCCTTTGAAGCTATTTTGTAATTTTAATCATAACAAATTAAGCAAAAATTACATATTGACCCCAAAAAATTTTCAAAAAATTACAAATAGGTCCCTGGATACATATTATCTAGGGACTAAAATGAAAACTTTAAAAAAAATTTATGGTTAAAATTACAAAATAGCTCCAAAGGGTATCAAAGTGTTAATGGAGAATACCACATGGTACTAAAGTGTCAGGTTTCAAATCACAGGGTACCAAAGTGAAATAGGATCAAACCACATGGTACCAAAGTATAATTTACCCTATATTATATATCATTACCAATAAATTAATGAAAGATTATCAATTTAATAATATTATTTTAAAAAATTAAAATATATTTTAATTCTTAAAAAATTAATAATATATCATTTATATTTTTTAAAGTTAAATTAGATATTTTAATATTTTAAAGATTAAATTATCAATATGATAGTCTTTTAAAAATTAAGTTATTAATTTATTCTATTATTATTATTATCATTCATATTTCATAAATATTCATATATACCCCTTCCTCCCTTATTTTCTTTCTCTAATCTATATGCATAAAATTATTATTTAATCTTAAAACTTATATCGAATTAATAAATTAATACTGTTAAAATTTTCTAATATATATGATTTGATTTTTTTAAATATTACAATTATTAACGAATTTATCTCTGTAAGTCTATAAATTTAAATTTTATAATTCTTACATTTATATATATATATATATATATATTTTTAATACATTTATACTAAATTTATATTGTTTAGTAATGAGTTTAATTTAATGATTAAATCATTAACAATTACAATATTTTGAAAATAATATAACTTTTTAGGTTCAGTGGTTCACCCTTAATTAGTTGCCATGAGCTTTCCCAACTTAATGAACTGAAAATGACTACGTTTAGCATTTACTATGCATAAGTAACTAATTTTAAAAGTTTAAATTTGGAAGAATGAAACTTTGCTATGTCTAAAATTCGATTGGCTATTACTTAATGCAAAGGCATAAATAAAGCAATGGTAAACAAATCACTAATCGTATACCTTTTTGCATCTCTCTTACGACTTAATAATCATAAGGTGAAGTCGGCGCGCGGTGCACGATATCAACCAAAAGCTTCTCGTGTTTTAAGGAAAAGAAAAAGATACCTTGGATGCAACACATAATAAGTATATTATAGGTTTTGGTAGCCACAATTTAAAATGAACATCTGGACTTGCATTTTGTGGACAATTATTGTGAGGTTGTCCATATATATGTTTTCTGTGATCAGCCTTTTATTTTCATTTTTCATTTTTTTATTTTACTTTTATGATGCGAGCGTTAGGGAACCAAACTTTAACGTGTGAGGTCATGAATGATTTATCATTTATATAACTTTAAGACTAACAGAATACTTCTGTGGATCTCGTAGGTGATGTTGTTGGAGTGGGAGATTTACATATTGAAATTGTTCACAGCCGCGCATATTTCAATATTCAGTGGGCATGCAAATTTAAAGAAAATTTTAATGTTTTATGATATTTATTTTTGTTTGTAAGAAACGTGTGGTATCTTATAAATATTTCACATTAGAGATCATTAACGTGAACTTATTTATATCTATTGAGTATTTTCTATACATAAGTAGATTTCTATATAAACTGGGGACATCGAATTTAAAAGATCAAACTATTGACAAAATCTGTTGAATTTAATTAATTAGAATATTTTAATTAATTAACTAAAAAGGAATAAATAAATGAAAAGGGAAAGTTTGTTAATTTAAACTTTGATGTACTCCTTTTTTTTATATATAAAGACAGAAAGAAAAAATAGAGCAAACAAAAAAACTAGCTGATGATGCGTGGAAACGAAGCTCCACTCATATCATCAAGAAGTAAAGGAAAACAAGCCTGTGGTGGGTTCTGCAGAATACTCAGCCGCATAGTACCATCATTTTGATTCACAATATTTGTTATAGTTTTAAAAATTTTTATGTTAGAAATAATTAAGTGTTATCATAAGTAAGATATGATTACTATAATATATTTTTTGAGCCGAACTCAAGCAATAGCAGGTATGAAAATAATCCCTATTTTCAAATTTTAGGAATAATAAATTCTCATATTCAAATCTATATTAAAATTTTTTTAAAAAAAAATATATTTTTTCTTAATACAAAACATATTTATATCATTTTTTATCTATAATTATTAGAAAAATAATAAATCATAAATATTAATATATTATATTGATTACTCCAATTTATATGACATATTTGATATTTTATTTTCATAATTTTACAATTTTCTATAAATAAAATTTAAAATATTATATTTATTATATATAAAAATAAATATCTATTTTTTCAAATTGAATATCTTTTTCCTTATCTATAATTTCGTACTTGATATTTAAGGAGAAATATTCTTGGTACTTCTAAAGTTTTTTTAGTCAATTATACCTCTTAAGTATGGGTTAGTTTCATTTGTACTTCCAAAATTATTTTTGATAATTTATACTTCTAATATTTCACATTTGAGTCGAACGTATCCCATATTGAGGGTACAATTAATATAAAAAAAAAAGTAAGGTTACAATTGACAAAAAAAAATTAATGGTATAATTAACAAAAAGAAATTTTAAAATAAAATTAAAATTAACCTCCTAAAAGATAATTGGCTCAAAAAATGTTTAAAAGGACAACGGAAAGTAATGGCGTACTTTAAAAGTAGTAAAAGTGCTCTTACCTAGCAATCGTTGGTTCAAATTGTAACTAGATATTAGGGAAGGTCCACAGCAGAAACAGTACAAACTGTACAATAGTGATAAAGCACGTAGGAGAGGAAGCTGTACCATATCAATGTATGAGTTGTCACTGTCAGTGACGTACCATGGCTTCACGCCTTCACCCAAAAGCTGGGAGCTGAAAACTGCGCCTCAATTTCATCCACCTAACTATTCATTGTTCTCTTTCCAATTACCCAATGAATTACCTCATTTGAGTAGTTTATGGTTTAATTAGTCTAATTCTGATATATTTCTATAATACGGTATATGATTAAAAAATTTTCGAAATCATACCTTAATATTTTAATTTTATAATTTTAAAATAATATTTACATATATGGCATGCAACATTTAAAAATATATAGAGATTGCGGGCAATGCCAATCACACAATCCTTATCTTTTTGCATTACAATTTGGGTATAATTGCTGAATAAAGAAGAGGCTATAGAGGCAGCAGGTGAGTCTATGCAAATCGCATTAATTAGCTGATGGACGGCTTTCGTGTCCATTAGTCACCAAACCTAGCCAATTATCAGTTTCCTTATCACGAGATTGCCCCTTGCTTTTTGGAACTCATCGATCAAAACCAAAGTTAAAACCCTCTGTCCCACCTTAATATAATTTTCCCCGCCCCTGTGCAATGGCTGCGGATCCTCTATTGTAAAAATTATGTGCTGTCTCTGTTGTATGCCTAATCTGTGCCATTCATTTAATCTGATGGGAAGCCAAGTTGATCATTGTTTCTCTAACGCAGGATTTCATCACAAGCTCAGATTTTGATCTGCAAATCGTTCCTCACTGTCGCGTTTCATTGTTGCCGACTTGCATCACCACCATCATTCATCGTCTCGCTGCTATTCATCATCGTCGCCACCGTTTGTCGCCGTCGCCGCCAATACCAATGGTGAAGGAAAAAAAATGAATACAAGAAACTGAAAAATTTCAAGTATGATAATAACAGATTGTGATTTGGAAATCCACAAGAGTGAAAACCAAAAGTTGATATTGATTGGTATCCAGTATCCAAGAGGTGGTGGTGGTGTTGCTATTCTTAGCACTAAAAAATGAGAGACGCGAACGGCTCGTGAGAGATGCTTCATTACTTTGTCATAATTAACGAAACCCATGAACCAAAAATCACAGACATTCACGGTTTCAATCTGGATCACTGGGTTCACCGCCCTTAAGACATTAATTTAAGTACTGAGATGGATATCAAAAAATTGAGTGGATGTATATATGAATGAAATGTAGGGATTTATCACATTGTTGCCGACTTATTTTCCTTGGTGTCGGCAGCGGCCACGACAAACGGCGGCGACGATGATGAATAGCGGCGAGACGATGAATGATGGCGGTGATGCAAGTCGGCAACAAGGAAACGCGACAATGAGTAACGATTTGCGGATCAAAATCTGGATTTGTGGATGAAATCTGCGTTGGAGAAACACTGATCCAGTGGAAACTTAGGAAAATTAGATGAGACACGTGGCAAATTGGCTCCCATTAAATTAAATGAATGGCACAGATTAAGTGTACAGCATAGACAACACATAATTTTTACAATTTTTACAGTAGAGGATCCGCAGCCCTGTGCAATCACAGTAAACAATGTATTATTCTCCACATTCATGCATGTAAAATGTAGTACCAAACTATAATTAATTATATGTGTATATATATATATATATGTACAAACTTAAAATGGCCCTACTATGGAGTATTTATTCTCTTCATTTTCTTACCCAATCAACATGAATTACCAAGCAGATCGTCTTTTCGTAATGTGTAAGAGTTCTTCAATTCCCAAAAATACCACAAGCAATTGAGACAATATTGTGTGTACCGAAAACGAGGGGATTCATGGTATAAAATATTGTCCTAGCTAGAGCCTTGTTTAATTAATTTATCTTGGTATATATATAATTCACGCGCGCGGGTGCATATGCCTAAGAAAAAAAAATAATAAAGGAAACTTCAAATTGAACATTTTGTCTGTTTTTTTAAAGAATAAAGAATGCGCAGTGCTAGGGTGCTGAATAAAGAAAGCAATCTATCTAGGGACATTGACATTGTACTGTTGGGTGATTAAATAAATAATTGAAGGGTGAGCAGATGCCAACCCATACAAAATTCATGAACAATTCGAGTTTGACTACGTGGACCGTTGATGCCTATTTTCATAAGAGTACATTCTTCCCCAGATGAGTCTTTTTGCTGACGCGGAACCATATTAATCAAATTTGGTATGGGAAACTTGATATCAATCGAGAGTATATGAGGTGGAGAAGAGTAGCAAATAAGGATATACATACATATGTGTGTGTATGTATATGCATGTTTGGTAGACTTTTATTTAATTGGATTTAAGATTATCATTTCAGATTTTTGGGTATTATTAGGAAATATATCATGACACGACTACCATATATAACAAGGCGTGTAAAATTCTAATTAATTTTAATGATATCACTTTTCTTTTTTTTATTTTAATTTTAATGATATCATGACACAACTACCATATATATATATGAGTGTGTTTACACCAAATAAAGAAAACCGTAGTAGCTGCTTCTATCAATGGACAACATTTAAGGCTAAATATTTGTAATCGTCAGGACTCATTATTTTTGGTAGGATGGGACGTGTTTAGTATGCTTTGTTTTGGTATAACCTCCAGAATTATATAATTAAGTTACCAAAAATAAGAGTTAAAATGAAATGCCCAAAACACACGTCACACACACACATATAATAATAATTAAAAGAATAGTAGACATATATATAAATTAGTTTTTATAAATTACACGAATTAAATCTAAAAAAGTTTTATTTTCACTATTTAATTTTTGGAAACTATGAAAACAATACATTTTAGTGATTTTATCTTTACAAACTAATCCTTGTAAATTAAGAAAGGACTAAAGTTTATTGCATCTATGACTTCAAAAAATTACAGTATAGGATCTAAATTTTTAAAGAATAAATCAATAATTCATGTATTTTTTAGAAATGAAGTTGTATTTCTTTTCCTCTTAAAATAAATAAAGAAAGAAAAAAAGTGTACCAAATAAGATGGTGGTCCACTAGTCCTTAAAGGAGCAAAATAAAGGAAAATTATAATAAAAAGGCAGAGAGCGGGGTTTGGAAGGGTGATGATGAAGTGTATATGAGAGGGCAAAACAAATAAAGAATAACATAGTAATTAACTTGTTGAGTAAATAAATAATACTTTTGGAAACTAAAAAAATAAATTATAATGACATAGTAAGTTTAATTTTAGACTTTACTCCATAAAGGCAAGGATTTGATTGAATGTAAGAATCTTGATACATAAATTGATTTTGTAAATCTTTAAAGAAATCATAAGTTATTCTGTAAGTTTAATGAGATACAAATCCTTGGCTTTAGTTAAATATTTGTGACGAAAAAGGAAAAAAAAGTGTAGAGGGAAAGGACCCGAAGAGAAGGGTCCAAAAAGAAGGCGAAGTGCGTGGAGGAGAGGAATTAAAAATTAGAACACATAGAGATTTGAAGTCCGGGAGTACGTAGCTAGTGTCTATAAAAGGAGCCACCAAAGCCGAATGTGAATCTCGCAGACACACACAGACATCGTTAGGCATCGCTAGGCACTCCCAAATCACAAAGCTCATCACCCCTTACATACAACACGCTGAAATGGGAGGTTGGGCTATAGCGGTGCACGGTGGTGCTGGTGTCGACCCAAATCTCCCGCCTCAGCGTCAACAACAAGCCAAACAACTTCTCACTCACTGTCTCAATCTCGGCATCAACGCTCTTCAATCTAATCTCGCCGCCATCGATGTCGTCGAGCTTGTCGTATGTCATCCCGTCCTTCTTTATTATCAAAACATGTTGTCATTATTGATTGATTAGATTTGACAATGACAGGTGAGACAACTTGAAACAGATCCGTTGTTTAACTCAGGACGAGGCTCTGCGTTAACGGAAAAAGGGACGGTGGAGATGGAGGCTAGCATCATGGACGGCCCTAAAAGACGATGCGGTGCCGTTTCAGGCGTCACCACCGTCAAGAACCCAATCTCACTCGCCCGAATCGTTATGGACAAATCCCCTCATTCCTACCTCGCTTTCTCCGGCGCTGAAGACTTCGCCAGGCAACAGGTTTCCTTTTTTACCCCGCTATTCCCGCTAATTATTATTAATAAAATAAAATATTCAATTAAATTGTGGAATGTGTCTAGGGCGTGGAAATTGTGGACAACGACTACTTTATCACCCCTGAGAATGTTGGTATGCTGAAGCTAGCAAAGGAAGCCAACTCCATTCTGGTATACTACATATATATATGCCTAATTATGTCATTCTAAAATAAACAAGGTGACGTAATTAATTAAGATGTATGTATGTATGTGCAGTTTGATTACAGGATCCCAAGTGAAACATGCGGAGTAGGAGCAGGGAAAGAGAGTCCAATAAAAATGAACGGACTTCCGATAAGCGTGTACGCGCCGGAGACGGTGGGGTGTGTGGTGGTGGACAATGAAGGACGGTGTGCGGCTGCCACGTCGACAGGGGGTCTAATGAACAAGAGAACCGGTAGAATCGGTGACTCGCCATTGATTGGAGCAGGGACGTACGCGTGTGAGTTGTGTGGGGTTTCGTGTACCGGGGAAGGGGAGGCAATCATACGTGGCACGCTGGCGCGTGAGGTGGCGGCTGTGATGGAGTACAAAGGCCTGGGGCTTCAGGAAGCAGTGGATTTCGTCGTCAAGGAAAGGCTCGACGAAGGTATGGCTGGCTTGATCGCTGTGTCCAATACTGGTCAAGTGGCTTATGGCTTTAATTGTAATGGCATGTTTAGGGGGTGTGCCACTCAGGATGGCTTCATGGAAGTCGGAATCTGGGAATAGAAATTAAAGACACACAATTCTCTTTTTATTTAATTAATTAATTATTATTACTCTTTTACTTTTCTTCAGCTTTCCTTGTTTTTAGGGGTGTTTAGCGAGCCCAACCGTGTCTTGCGTCGTTTCTTTTTATTCCCAACCTGTGGGAAGGGGGTGGTTAGTTGCTATGTTTCTTCCTTTGTAATACCAATTACAAACGTGAAAATAATGATAGCTCTTTGTTTTCCTCTCCTCCATACAACCCTACTCTTTTTCAACTCTCTTTATTTCTCTTTTCATTTTCATCTTATATAAATACATGATTTATTAGATAATATATAATTAAGGTTATTGTATTACCACACACAATTCATTTCTTTTGCGTTTTGCCTGACGAAACAATCGGATGGGCCTACGCCTAGCTAGTGCACAAATAACGACTAAATTACGTCAATCTCAAACCTATCTGTAACGGCCCAAGAAAGTGGTGGCCTATCATATAGTTGCATGGAAAGAACTGAATCATTCATGAGAGAATCAGAGAGTTATTACTAAAAATCTTTATTTACCAAAAAAAAAAAACATATTTTCATTTTTCAGAAAATAAGTAAGAAGAAAAAGAAAAGATTTTTCTATTATGTGCTCTATGATGCATTTATTGTCCTTGAAAATATAAAAAGTATATAGATTTTATTTTTGTACAACATTAATTGATTGATCTTCTTTTTTTTTCTTGACTATAATACCCTTATATTCCCTCATATATATATATTTTAATAAATGTATTTCTTTTTTTTTTCACTCTTGATATTTTTTGACAATTACGTGTTAGGGTAAGAACATGACATTTTCACTTATTTT
>QANZ01053186.1:274178-361352 GCA_003254925.1 Chamaecrista fasciculata | reverse complement strand
AAAAAAAAAAAAAAAAAAAAAAAAAAAAAACACACGAGGAAGTGGCTGATTATTAAATGGAATGGATGATATGATTCACTCTGAATGTCAAAAAAACAAAACGAAGATGATAAATGATGTCTTGCAGTCCATAACATGCTAAAAAATTTCAACACCCTTTGTATTATTATCCATCACGACTTCTGGAGGATTTGACTAGGAATTATGATCGAGTTGATTTGAATTTGATAGATATCTCTTCAATACTAATAGAACCTACTGCTCATATTTTGTAAGACTGGTTCATTTTTTTGTTTAAGTCAAGCTCTTGACTTTTGACACGTAATGGATGCGGTGGCTGATCGCGGCATCTACCTTTCGTTCTCATCAAGAATTTGTAATGATAAGACACGTTTGCTGCCTCTGATACTATAAAATAATGCCGATCTTCAAATTCCAATACATACATATCCAACACTACTATACGTAGCTTATAAAAAACCATGTTTATGCTAATCTTGTATGGTCAACTCATGCTCCCAGGCCCAGCTATAACGTTTAGACTTTAGTTAACTCTTTCGTTTGTGGTTATCCTGTCATTAAATTTAAAAGTCATCAGAAGCATCCTTCTTTTGTTTTATTTATTAGTCCCGATATTCTCACCATATCTGATATATATGTTCCACACTGATCGAATAGAAATAGAAAGATAAAGAAATATTTAAGTTGTGAGACTTTCAATTAATAGGATAGTCTTTTGAGATGAGTTTTTCCCATGACTTAATTGATACCTCTAACCGAGCGAGGTTGTATGAATCAGAATTTATTTTGAATTAATCAGATATTGAGGGTGATACTTAAGCCTAATGAACAGTGATTAAAAGAAGTAGAGCAAAGCAAATTCATCTTGATTGTGATCAGAAGGCATTGCCTTCTGATTTCTGAAAGTAGATAGTAACAGGGGAAAACCGAAACAGAATCAACAATTAAAGGCAGAGTTAGGTAGTTTCATGGTGTGATGAGATGAGATGGGAATGATTAAATAGATGATGATGAGATGAAGATAGATAAGAATGAGCCAACATGATGCCTAAGTGAACCTCAGACATGGTGGTGAGGTGAAGCTTATCTTCCTTAAGCCTAAGTCCCTTGGCATCAACAAACTTGACGTTAGGCAATTTGATCCCAACTTGAGCCTCTCGCACCCTCTCTATGAATTTGCCTTCCCCTGATGCTAGTGCCACCTACAACGTAACATTATATAATTAAATGCTAATGCAATTTATGTATTCCATTAAACGTAAGAGTTCGACTACACCTGTGTTTTCATCTGCAGTTAGTTGGTTTTACTGAGCAAATAATTGCCTGGTTTGTGAAGCCAACTTGGTTATGTTAGTTTAATCCTGAGATGTACATTGCTTCTCAATCATGGAAGCACTCCTTGTCGACTACTTGACTGAATATTTTTTAGAGCTAATTAAGATATAAAAAAAAAACGACATGAAAATCATATATAGTTTTTTTTTAAAAAAATTAAAACAAAATTTTTAATAAAGTATTTTCTCTATTTTTCTTGACAAAATATATCATGGTAGGAAGTAGGCAGTGTGTTGAAGGAGACGGCTTTTTATACCAATCAAAGGGTAACTAGAACTAGTAGCAGTAGCCGGAAACGTTGGCATTAATAAGCATTTAGGTGGGACACAAGAAAACAAACATAAAACAACAAAAATAAATAATTACAACCCTTAAAAGCAAGGAACAAAGATTCATTAAAAAAAAAAAAGCGTGGGAGAGAGAGTGGAGAGTGACCTGAATAACTAGAAGGGACGGAATTTGAAGATGAGAGCGAAGATCCAGAATGAATCTCTCCATGTTTTGCTTATAGTCGTCAGCGTCCTGTTTCGTAACTGTATCACTCTCGCCTTGATACCAAAGAAGTGCTCGAATAATACCACCACCGTCTCTGACGGAGGCATTGGCTCGCCGTACAAGCTGGTTGTACAAATGCGAGCCTCTGGTCCACTGTGAGATTCGAGTCCCACCCACTGCACTAGGGACCAGACCCACACTCACACCCACTGCCTTACTGGCTCCAACGATGTGGTTCGCGAATGCCATGGCAGGTCCCACCCCACAAGTCTTGCCCACATCGATGTCATTGTGCAGGGGTTCCTTTGCAATCTCCCATTCCAGTTGAGCGTTAAGTCTCAGAATTTGTGGGTTGGGCTTGCATTCCGGTGGGACATTGCCGTCCCATTTGCCGCCGCTAACGCCGCCGCGACCCGCCATGTTGCTCTGTCCTCCTAGTAATATTATATCCCTTTTGTTGTTGCCCTCTATTTCGGATATTTGCAGAATTACCCACAACAGCCATGGGAGATTAATGTTGTGCTTCAATTTGATGACCATCACTGTTGATTTTCTTGTATCAGGGATGAGTCAATCACATTGGGGGATTGGTGTCACTTTCGTCGATAAGGCAAAAGTAAAGTAAAGGGAGGCCTTTGCTAATTGGCTTTCTCGCACCTGTAGCCACCATCATGATTGGTGGGGTATCATGCATGCTCCATAAATGCCTTTCATTCTCGATCCAATTCGCGATTGGATTTGTTCTTTCTTCAAAACTTTATTTTAGTCCCTGAATAATTTTAGAGTAAATTAACAATTTGATCCCTAAAAGATCACCAAGCTGACAACTCGGTCCCTGAAAGATTGAAATGTATAATTTAGTCCCTGAAAGATTAAAATGGTATACTAATTAATCCTTTTTATGAACTAAATAGTATATCGTTTTAATTTTTTAAAGACTAAAAAGTATACCGTTTTGATCTTTCAGGGACTAAATTGTATATTTCAATCCTTTAAGAATTGAGTTGTCAGCTCGATGATCTTTTAGGGATCAAATTGTTAGTTTACTCTAAATTTTATTTTACTCCTCAAACTTTCTTTTTTCTTTTCCTATTATTCCAGAGCATAATTTAGTTTAATTTCTGTCATAATCTTTGATCTAAACATTTATGATTGGAGATTTCTTTCTGTGTGTTATGAGTTAGAGAAAAAAATTTTATTAGATAAATTTGTTATTGATTTTCCTAATTAAGAAAAAAGATTTTTTTTTATACTAACTCATTTATTAAGATATATATAATGAGAGAAAAATCCTTCAAGTCAAGTGTTAAGTTCAGAGATCACAGGAGACAAAATCATGTTTTGGATTAATGATCAAATAAATGGCAAAGTTTGAGGGTTAAAATGGAAAACAAAAAGTTTGAGAATCAAAAAGAAGTTCACCCTATAATTGAAGGACCATAATGAGATTTTGACTTTTTTATTACTTTCAAAAAGCGGATCTTTTTCAGCTCAACTTGCTTCTGGGTTCATTTTTTGTCATTTTGTGGACCAATTTCAAGTGTTAAAATGAATTGTACAATACAATTACAAAATGGCAAAGGTCTCCATCATTTCCGCTCTGTGACGAATTAGCTCCTACTTAAAGTCACATACAAATCCAGATGGATATAGAGTATGGAGAGCGATTTAAATTATAATTTGAACATCCTGCTTTTGGTTCTTATGTTGTACCTGTGACCTCACATTCAGTACAAAAATGGTCGTGTGGTCCTAAATTATCTGCCTGGCTAATTAATTAATTACTTTCTTTTTGTGCTACCCACCGGGTCCCACCATCACCATTCAGCACTAATCTCGCCAAGTTTTACCATCGATTTTGTTCAAGGTTATTAGCATTATCAATATGTGAGTCCATGTAAATAGCGTTCATTTAACCATGGAAGAAAAAAAGAACAATGAAACTAGTTCTCGACACATTAATTGCCCTCACTATTCATATGTTACATAGTCAGTGATTTTTTTTTTTTTAAAGGAAATCAGCAAACTTTTACTCTACCTACTGGTTTAGGTCAGATATATTCTAGATATTGCATTCTGAGGAGATTTATTCTATGAACTAGAAGCTTCCAAAAATAACTCTTTCGCTTCAACTATCTTTTACTGCTCGTATATATTTTCAGTATAAATGTCTTATTTCATAATTGTATTTCTGTAGCAAATTAATTAAAACGAACAAAAATGGGAAGTGATAACGTACACTATAAGAAAACTGTGAAGAATAATATGGTAAACCCGAATAAGAAAATGTTAAAAAGAGCAGAAGCGAAATTAGAAAACGTTGGATGAGCCTTATTAGGCACTGGAGCATCACTTTGCAATGAAGTGGGTAGGAAGGGAAGAAATGCATCCGCCATCATTTGACCAAGATGAACTTGGGCCGAGGTCGAAAGGTGAAGCCCATCGGGCTCAAGTGGCAAACCCTTCGCGTCAACAGTTCTCAAGTTCAGAAGGTCCATCCCTAATTGGGCTTGTCTTACAGTCTCCACGTATAGGCCTTGACCCGATGCCAAAGCCACCTTCACAAGTATCAACAAACCAAAGTCATTCATCTGAAGAATGGGGAAGAAAAAAGGTTATTGTTCTTAGCTAACTACCCCATTTCTACTCATAAAAAAAAAAACTACCTTGATAATAGGTCCAATAATTATGAGACCCAATTGGCAGAAGATGCCCTTGGCCCATCACGCCATAGGCCCACAAGGTGGGTTGTAAGGGCGAGAACGCCCTTAACCCCGCTAAGGCAGGGACGCCCATAACCATAGAGGGCATGGGCGCCCACGGAGCATAAGGTCGCAAGGAATAAGGAGACATTCCCTGAACCAATCAGAAACCAATCAAGGTTCAACCAAGATCCGCTGTCAATCAAGACAAATCGCTCAGAGATCTTTCCCATGGATTCTGCCTTGGCTATCAAGGCACCTTACGCAAATAAGGAAATAGTGATTCACTTATTGGCAAAACAATATCTTCCTACATGAAATAGGAAAGATTATGATTCACCTCCCATATCACTGGAGATATTTCTTCTTACAATCAAGGAAGTTTCCTTAAATGGACTCTCCTCAATGAGCCTATAAATAGAAGATGGTAACTCTATGAAAGATACGTTACTCACGCTAGCTCATATTCTCATCACAGGGGAGATTGATTAAATTTAACTAAAAATCATGAGTTTGAGATTTTAAAACACTATCACGGTAAATATTTAGTAAAAGAGATTTATCATTCTTATGATCTTACCCAACTTGAATAAAATTAGTTTTCATCAAAATCATGAAAATGGGTAGATTAAAAAAAGAAATCACAATTCCACGCAAGTACCTCTGAGGTTCAAAATTTTCAATACACTATTTTTTTTTAAAAGGATAAAGTTTAGGCAATTTGGGCCCCGGGAGCTCACCAAGACCAGAACATACCTACAGGTTCTATAACCGCTTACAGAGGTACTTACAAATCAATCTTGTAGATTATGAGTTGACTCCTTATCAACCGGGCAAAACTTTGTTGTCTTCAATACACTATTAAATATATGACATGTGCTACTATCTAAGCAGGTGTTCCATTATTGTCATTTTCTTATATTATGTGATTCCCCAATTTAAGAAATATGGCAGTTTGAGTTTGATTATGAATCAATTACGCCTCGCGACCCTCGCGTGGAGCAGAAGGAAGGAAATATGAGGCCCAAGAAAGAGGGCCTTTCTTAATCTCATCAAACTTGGAGACATCGAGTTTGGTGTTTTTTTCTTGTCAGCATACGATATATCCCGATCTACTTGTCCTATGAGAGGAACAATTATTGTCCATGAAAGCACACCAAATTGGACGTATGAATTAAATAATTAATAAGCAAGCAAAAAGAAAAAAAAAACCTGGATTATTGGAAGCAATGGAGATTGCAACTCATCGCGAACGTCGGAGAAAAACTTTAGTAATCTGGAGGCGTAAGCATTGGCATCTTGAGAATTGACAGTATCAGCTTCGCCTTGATACCATAACAAGGCCTTAATAGTACCGCCATCTTGCAATGACGCTTTTGCCCTTTTCATCATGTGATTGTAAAGCTGTTTCCCTCGTTCCCACTCGCTTATGTTACTCCCTCCAATCGCACACGGCACTAATCCCAAAACACCCAAACCCGATTTCTTATGCAAAACCCGATTCGCAAACGGCATACCCGGCCCGATTCCGGTGGTTTTCTTAACGTCGATATCGCCGTGGATTGGTTCCTTGGCTTCCGCCCACTTCAATCGCGCGTTTAAACGCAGAATCGACGGATTCGAACGGCATTCCCTCGGAACGACGCCGTCCCATGTGCCGTTAACTACGCCTCCTCGTCCCGCCATGTTGCTCTGTCCCGCTAATATTAATATGTGCTTTTCCACTAATTGCCCACTCACCAACGCCAAAAACGGCAACAATAACAATAACAAGAAGAAGGAAGCCATTTCTCTTTGTGGTGTGGAATAATCAGAGGAATGAATGAGGAATGTCTTCTCAGTTTTCATCTTTAATTTATGTCTTATACTCTTATGCCATCAACTCAAGCTAAACAAATTGTGACATCGATTGATGCTAGCTATGACACTGACTTTTTGGAGTCAATATCTGCCTCCTTCTACAAGTTGTAATTTTTTTTCATATATATAGAAATGGCACATTTTAATTCTTGGGCCAATTATAATATGAAGGTTGAAACCGAGAACGATGTCAACATTGTTCAAAACTCAAAAGCGCATCTCTCTGCCTTGGACCTTGCTTCAGCAATGGGTTTGGTTGTTGTCTTTATTTAATTTAACCAAAAGGCTAAATTACTATGCTCTCCTCTAGGGTACCCCTCCAACTTAGAATATCACATAACCCTATAATTAGGGATGATAATGGATATTAAAAATATATATGAAAAAAATTAATTTAATATAAGAGATTGAGTCATGGATATTGAGTTTAGGTATTAGATAGTTTTCTATAAATATTTTTATAAACATCGGGAAATATGTTGTAATCTTAATGAGTCTGAAGATTCAAACTCACTAAAATAAAACCAGTTATATATCTATACTATATTATACGTGGGAGTAGTCTTTTGGTCATCCTCCCACTTATACTAAAAGTGGGAGGATGACCAAAAGGCTGCTCCCACATTTTCTTAATGAGTCTGAAGATTCAACTCATTGAAATTAAACCACTTATACTATATTACATGTAATTAAAATAAGAGAAAACTTACTATTTGATCCCTCCTTTTTTACTGAATCAACGATTTGGTCTCTCACTTATTTTACATAACAGGCACGCAAAACCCCTAATTATTGTGGAGAGGGATCCTCTGCTGTCCAGCATCAAGTGCTGTGCGGTAGGACCAATAAGAAACTGACACATGTACAGCGCTATACACGTGTCAATTTCTGATTGGTCCCTGCCGCACAACACTTGGTGCTGGATAGCAGAGGATCAATTTATGATCAATGTTATTTCATTTGTGGTTTAATTTGTTAAAAAAGATAAATTCAAATATTTTCTAGATATTATTTTAATTCAACTGCCTCCCTCACAGATTAGTAATATAAATATTTAATTCATTAATTTCCTAAAGCTTTCCCCTCCTTAAAATAAAAACTGCTTAAAAAATTTATGATCAATTAGAGTGACGGAGTCCATTCATCGTTGGTACAAAAGTGTTGAAATTTCAAATCAGTCTCATTCATGGCGGAAGGTTGCATGTGAATTGTGAAATGTGAATGGAGAGAATCCAGTGCAGATGCTAACAGCTTAAAGTCAACAGCATTCTCCGTGATAATTTTAATTTGATTGGTAAAGTACAAATTTATCATCCATGTTGGAAGACACCAATTTTCCCACTTCATTCCCCACGGTAATGGCTAAAATTTTGAATATTGGATTAACTAGGTGTCGGGATAAATCAGAATTCTTAACTTGAAAGATACACAAAGAACAAAATCCATCAGGCATCATATAGAAAGTTTGATCCATTGAAAAACTCATGAGGAAGTTTTAACAAAAAACATATTCAACATGAAACTAAAATTAAGAACAAACAATAGGCCATGTGTACTGCTAACACTATATATAGATGCCACATGATTTAGGAAATAAAACGAATAAACTATTATACACTATCTATAGACTATAGTCTATATATTTGGACAGTTTTCAAATAGGGACACTTTCACTAATCAAACAAGCTAAGAAAAGTCATTTGATAAACTGAAATTTCCTAAACTATCTAAAGTTGTAACCATGCTATTCTAATAACTAACCCTTTTAGCATACCTATTGGCCAGCCTTGCACCCCGGGATGAAAGTAAGGAAGACGAGAAAATCATCGTTGTCATTAAAGTATCAAAGTATAAAAACTAGTTAGAGGATCGGTTACTCTGGCTTATGAGGATACAAGTTTTGCATTTCTTGTGATTTGTGAACATTTCATCGAGTAAGCATAGATAAATTGAAGTTATAGACTTCATGTTAAACAATATCATTTGTATAAGGGGAAAAAATTTGAATATCCTAAAATACTTTACAAGGAAATGAGTAATTTTTATGGTTTTGATTTTTCTTTTTTGTTGCGTGCTAAAGAGTAAAGAGGGGATCGTCAACAAGTGTCAAGAAGGCAGAGGATCGAGATGGCAATCAATAGCATCCATACAAAGGTGGGTTTTGGCAAAGCAAAGCCAATTACTTGAAATCTCAGACAACTTGCCATTTGGTGACACTTAGCATCATCATCAAATAAGTCATTTTGGGCAATTCAAACAATCCAAAACAAGCCACAAGAATCTTCTTTATAATTCTCTACATTAGTAATAACTTTTCGTTTAACAACTCATAGCATTAGCAAATTTTTGCCTTTCTTGAGGAAATAAAGGGAGAATGCGCGGAGGAAACGTGAAAAAAACAAAAATCCAATAGAGTGGATTCCTTGTAAACATATAGAGAGACAAAGAATAGGAGTAACAATGCGACAAGCATATTGGGCGAATGAGAAAAATTAGGCTTTTTGAAGGGCCCAATGGAAGACCAAACGCATTTATCTTAGTCATATTATGTGCGTGTCTTTTGGCAAGTAGGCAATAGGGTGAGGAAAAAGCCAAAGAAATAGGCAGAACCAAACATTTATTACAACTCTGACATTTGCTTCTGTTTGTTTGTGTTTATTCAAAAACAGCATCTCCCTCACCGCCAATCAACCCCATATCTCATCTCTCTCTACTTTCGGCAATTCCCTTGTTCTCACTTTCTTCCTCTTTTTTTTGAACTTGGAATTTACGTATAATTCTTTGGTTACAAATATAGATACTGAAACATTACATGTTAGTTATAATTAATGTCTTTAAACCTACAAATTTTAGAAGAAAAAATTGTTAATAAAGTGGAAAAATAAGAAAATTGAGAAAAACATAGTCATTTATCGTTTGGTATGAGTTAGACTATGATGCAAAATTTATTTTAAGAACACGAGATATAATGAATCATGAGTCAATAAGATTATGACACATGAAAGAATTAATTGCATATAACTAGTTATATGATTCCATACACAGTTTTAATTAATTAAAAAAAATTATTATTTTTCAGCATCAAATTACCTAATCCTTCAACGTGTCATAATTTTATTGACTGCTCAGTGTTTATTGAATCTTATGACCTTAAAACAAACTTTGTATAATAGATTTTTTTTAATAAGAATTAAAACTTCACTCAAGACATCTCAAGGGCCAAATAGATGAAATACAACTAGGCATATCATAATTTACTAACCCATAATAATCACATGATTCTTTTATATAAATATTACTTACGACACAATTTCATTTTCTTTTGCGGAGTTTTGAGAATAGAGCTACAATTAACACAATTAATATGGTTAACATTATTACTCCTAGTATATCACAATTAAATTTAATAATTTATAGAGTAATGAATTATCGAGAACAAGATAAAACTTATAACGAAATTTAGGTGTAGACTAGCGTTTTGGAACATCCTAAGTTCCTAACTCCTAAGGCAGACACTAATAATTCCTTCTCTTTACCCCCAAAATAAAATAATAAGTAATAACAATAATAGTAATTTCTTCGGCAATCTCCACTCATCCGACGATTAAATCAATCTAGATAAGTTACAATTCAATCCAATTAGAATACATCCAACAACAAGCAATTCGTTCCCAATTTACACAATACTTAATCATCCTGCAGATCTGGTAACCTAATCCAGAAATCGCAAACAAAGAAAGAAAAGAAAAAACAAGAAACCACAAATATAAGGGTTAGGGATTGGAAACGTGAGATGAAACAGAGATGAAAACTCATCTGTTTCGGTTATTGAAATTCATTTTCTCATAATAACGAATCGAGAGGAGTGACAAGGAAAGATGAACCTCATCTTTCCCCAGGCGCGTCGGTGGCTTGGATCGGATCATCTTGGGAATAGCAGACCAAGAAGAAGAAGACGAAGACGAAGACGAAGATGAATGAGGCTTGGAGAGAGGCCAGAGATAAAGCGCGTGAAGACGACGGAAGCCGCCGAGAGCAAGCACGACGGAGCGAAGTTGTTGCTCGCCGCAGCCGGTGTTAGCCCACTGCTTTGAGCAGATCAACTCCCAAAGTCGCTCGTCCTGTGCCGTTTTGTGCCACTGCTTGCTCACGCAAGCCGCCATGGCCAGCGTTTTGGCATCCACGTGCTTGAACACCTCGAACAGAAGATTCTCATCAAGATGCACTAACCGATCGAGGCCTTGTTGATCATCGTCGTCGTCGTCGACCTTGAGCTTCTTCATCTTCGAATCGGCGCCGGCGTCGGAAAGCGGCCTCTTCATGTTGGTAGGATTAGGAAGAAGAAAAAAGATTGAGAGTATTGGGATTTGGAAATTGAAGTTGAGAAATGAGAAAATTGAAGAAGAAGAAGAAGAAGGGTACAAATTAAAGTGTAGAGAGTAAAGGAGAAGATTGGTGAGAGAAATCAAGTGGGAAGGGTTGGTTTGGGAGGAAGAAAGGGTGTTGGAAGACGACAAATAGAGTAATGAATGCGCCTCGTTTCTTTGTTTTGTGTGATTGACGAATTTGGTCCTCTCACACTTTGGCCTTTTCCGCCTGTTTCTGTTATATATATATCGGATCATTATCAATTACATTATTCTTCTTTCTTTCTTCCACTTTCTATTTCATTTTTTTGACTAACTAATTTTTTTAATAATAAACTTAATTACACTTTTAATTTTCATATGTTTATAATAAATTTTAATCCAATCATTTATTTACTTTTTTTCCCCCCAAAAGTACTAAAGCAGTCTTGCATATTTTTAAATTTATTTAATTATTAGTCTCAAACGATTAATATAGTTATATTTTTTTTATTTTAAACTTAAACAGAATGAATGACAATATTAGTTACTTATTATGAATTCAGTTAGAATTTTGACATGCAATTTCAAATCAGAGTTTTAAAAGTGCACTATTTATTTTATGATCAAATAATTAAAATAATTATATTTTTCATTTTAAATGTGAATGTGATAAATTTAGAATTTTTGGTTATTTTAATAATTTTTTTTATTTGAATTGTCAATAAATAAAATTAAATTGAAATCAAATATAAATTAGGACCCAAAAATGGGAAAAAAAAAATCCAAGACCAGCTTAACTTTTAAAAAAAGTAATAAAAGATTTTATTAAAATTCATCCTAAATATATGGGATCTATCAAAAGTGTTATTAACATAAATAATATCTTAAACTTTACATACAAATTTTTTTCGTAGAATTTCTTTCTTTCTTGTTTTTTTTACCTAAAACACAATTCATTCAAAAGTAAGGCAAAGTCAAGCACGGTACAAATGAAAACAAAACAAAATAAGCAACATCAACTAACGAAGGTGGAGGGTTTGCAACCTATCCAAGAAGACCCATCCTCGTGTAAGATAAATTGACATGACAATCAGCTGCAAAATTAACAGATTTAGAGATCCAACTAAAGCTACAACCAACAGACTCAAAGCAACAATAATTATTTAATAAAACGCTGCCTTGGAAGCTGCCATGGAAGCAAACAAGAGACGATGTCGTTGACATACCTGAGCCAAAACAAAACTCCATCGAGCACCCAAAAACCAGAATCAAACCAAGAAGCCGCTATGGAAGCCAAACCAAAAGCCATCGTGGAAGTCTATAGTTGTCGTCACAGAGAAAGTCAAACCTGATCGACATCGTGGGATCTCGGATCCAAAACGCTATTGCCACAAAACCCTTGAAATAAAGTAACATTCTCATAAAGAGAGAGAGAGAGGGGAACCCTCACATGGGATTTGTATAATAGAACAAATGTATTTTGATCTTATTTATACTTCAATTTTTTAACCATCGTGTTCAATTTTTTTTTGTCTGAACATGAACTTCATTCATGAAGAAAAGAGTACCATAGCACAAGGCTATAAATATCAAAGGAGATACACACATGGCCTAAATCTAACATTAAAGCTTAGCCATGAACTCCTAAAACTGATTACAAAGGAGAATCAAAGAGACTCAGGCAACCCACCTAAGAAAATCAAGAAATAAAAGTATAAAACCATATCTCCTCTCAAACATATGAAGAAAACATATCTACCCTAATCTTTTAAGAACTAGAGAAAAAAGAGGAAGAGATAGAGGCAACACACCTCTCTTCACTCTCACAGGAAGTCTCTTCCTTTTATTTCTCCTTCATTTTCAGCACACAGAGTAGATCTAAAGATAAAGAAGAGATAAACCCTTTCTTAATGAAAGGGGAAAACTTCCCTAGTGGAAGAGAACAACTTCCCTAATGGAAGAAGAAAACTTCCCTAATAGAAGTAGAGACCTCCCTAATGGAGGAAGAGCCAAAAAAATACCTAAAAAAGAGGGGCTGCTAGTATACCAACAGAGCCGCCGTTGTCGGTGTCACTTCAGAAGCTGCCGCCGCCGAAGTCGTTGCTGCCATCGTCGGGGACGCCATAGGAGGTGCCAACCAACAGCCCCTCAAGGGGCTTTTGAGCTGTTGAAGAAACTCTAGTAGAACAGTTTGAAGCAGCAGCAGAGATGAAAATACTGCGTTTAATTCATTTCATCATCTTTTTTACATGGGTTTTTGTCCTTATAATCAATACCGGCCTAAACCTAGCGAAACTCCTTCTCTATAATTAAAAAAAATAGGTCCTTTTACTTTTAGTAATTATAATTTTTAAATACAAAAAATTAATGAAAATAAATTTTGTATTAATAAAAAATAATGTATTTTAATATTTATTTAGATTTAGATCCATTTATGGGGATTAAACTATTCAACATATACAAAAATAAAAAAAATAATGTTAATACTCACCCATGTTCGAATTCGAATTTAAGAATTATGAGAAAACTTACTATTTGTTCATTGAATTTATAACGAGCCAACTAATCAATCTTAAAATAATCAAAATATACTACTCAATCCCTGAATTATTGCAATTGTAAGAGATTTTGTCCTTGGGTCAAATTCAGTACTAATTTAGGGACCAAATAATATAAATTTAGTACAAATTTAGGGACAAAAAAATATAAAGTTACACCAAATTCAAAGACCAAAAAGTATAAAATTAATTCAAATTCAAGGAATAAATAGTATTAGTTAAGTATAAATTCAAAGACCCAAAAAATATAAAATTAGTTCAAATTTAGGAATCAAATTGTCATTAAAAATTAAATAATTGATAATTGAAATATTTTAAAGATCAAATTGAGTATGGTAATTATTTAAGAATTAATTTCTTGACTCGATGTAAATTCAGATTAAATATAATAATTTTTGTAAACAAAAATTATAGTACTTTACCTGTAATCATATATAGGTGCACAAGTATGACATTTGGTTGATCCCTCTACCTAAGACTTTCTCCATTTTTTTTGGTGAATAATAAACAAAATGCATCCGATAATAATTTATCAACCTCATGGCTCACAAGGACATTAGCCGTGGAAAAAACAACTTTAGCTAGAATACAATACAAGAAACTGACTCGCTTGGCATCATTGGTACAGACAAGATACCAGACAGGATGTGAAAGTTATGTAATAATAATTAAACAAACTTCTCTCTCTTTTGGTTTTCGTTTTGGATGGGATTGAGAGTAATGGACAAATAAATTTGGAATGTAGTTACAAGTAACAGAACTTGTGTGTGAGATAGAGGACCACCATGAAATGCGAATCCTTTAATTAATTAGTAAGTCATTAATTTGCCAAAATGTCACAGCAATTGTTCAATGATAGAGGTTCAAGTATGGGATAAAAACGTGGTACATTTAGGTATTGCTATTCTATAACTTAAAGAAATAGAATTATGCCCTAATAATTGTAACGTTTGATCCTATGGTAAAGACTTGATATAATAATTAACATTTAAAATAAAGTTATGGATTCAATTCCAACAAAGCAATTGTTAACGAAAAAAGTATTGGTCAAACTGTAGTAACAATTGTAATATAACAAAAATCTATCAAGTGATAATCAAATCATAACATTTGTCTATCTCTTATACTATGAGAGAAAAAAAAGAAACTAACTGAAGTTTTGGCATAGTATAAAAAAAATGCTAACGAAGGGTATACTAACGAGTTCTTCTGATAATGAAATTTAGTGATCTAAATATGAAAGTAGGTGTTAAGGGGCAAACTTGACATCCAATGCTAGCTTTTTAGTTCTTATGACTTTTGGATAAACCCATAACAGAGAGTTTTTTTTTTTTTTTCTTAGAGAACAGAGAAAGTTCGTTAGTATACCCTTCGTGTCACAAAAAAGGCACATACTTGCTAAAAAACCCATAACACCTAACATTTGCCCCTTAACGCCTACTTTCATATTTAGATCACTAAATTTCATTATCAGTTGTCAAATCATATGATCACCTACGATATCATTAATTAAACAAATTAATTAAAGAACCTTGGTTGTTTTTGTTCTTTCCCGAATAATAAGGGTATAGTATTAGTATGAAGAGGCAGTTGGTGGCACCCTTTTTTGGGCATTCTATTTTAATTATGAAACACTGCCAATTTCAAGTTTTACGACTCTGTGAAAGTCAGATTTCATGCCAAACAATCCCGAATTTCTCTTCAATTCACTCTTGCTGTATACATTCCAAATCAGATCTCATGCCAAAGGTCAGTGTTGAAATTTCAGCGTGTTTTCATTATATCTGCTTGCAAAAGCAAAATTTCGTTTCTCTTACAATAATTTCTGGTTAAATTGCACTCAAGACATTGATTTTACTGTTCACAAAGTATGGGACTCAAAAGTGAAAAACCCCAATTCCTTCCTTTTGGTTTGCCTTTTTAGTCATGATGTCATAAATTGCTATTTTTTTTTTCATTTCTAGCATCATTAGATCAAGTTTGCTGATATATATGGCTTTCGGGCCTCAAGATTTCACGTTAGGAAGGAATATCTATCTATGTAGAGCCCTGTTACATCATGTATTTATGATCAGATCTGAAGTTGAGACAAAATTCTTGTGTTAGTGAGTGAACTTGGAAATCTCACAATTCATATATGTGTGCACCGTCATGAAGCCAAAACTCAAAAGAGGTGACAGTTCAACCAAACATGTATGCTTTTCCGAGTTGACACTTTTGTGGCACAAAGGGCATTAATTTCAGGGTAAGATTCCAAGTAGGTCTTAATGTGTTATCTCTTATGACATGGAAAAGGGGAGCATATATACATATATATATATATATATATTAAAATAAGAATAAAAAGTGAGCATGCGAGTATTCGACCGCGTAACAGATTGTAAATTCAAAATTTTGAATAATTGAATCCAAAACCGTGTGAAACATAAACATATAGGTTCGACGTGAACTTGCAAGACCATACAGACATACCTATGTATGGCTATACTATAAAGAGTAATGTTCACTAAATTTCTTCATGTCTAGCATGTAAATTACTCAATTATATATTCGCTTTTGAGTATTATAAAGTCAAATTCTAACGGCACGCACTCTGCATTTTCAAAAGCAGGCTCTTTTCTAAGCAAGTGGGAAGCCAGAGGCAGAGATAGACAACTATCCCCACAATTCTTCAAATATATTAGTCCACACAGAATATTTAGTAGAACTGCCAAAGTCAAATCAGGTAGCAACTTTCAATGACCCACATGGAAAAGGCTTCCGCTTCACCGTCCTCTCTTATGAACTTCTCTATATAAGCCACTCCAAGCTCATTTGGTTTAACACAAAGAGTTTGATAGATATATACATACTAGTCATTCTTTACTGAAGAAAAAACGAATAAAGGAATTTGATAAAGGAAGAGATCAATGGAAAAGAGAGTTTGCATTGCGTTGGGTATGATGATAATGCTTGTGGTATCATGCCATGTCAGCTATGTTCAATGCAGGGTTCTTCGAGCAGATGGTTGTAAAGACATGAGAGGATCAGATTCAGAGTCATCTCTGTCTCATGGAATGACATCTTTTGCTGTTTCTTCTAATAACGCCACTAATTCTCAACGTTCTTCACTAATACGAAGTTTGCCATCCTTACTTGCTTCTGGACCTAGTAGAAAGGGTCCTGGTCACTAGCTATATTTCTTTGATTTTCTTTCATTCTTTGTTCTTCAGTTGCAATTGCTTATATATATACTCTTCTTTCTTTGGTTTCCCAGGTTAGGTTATATTATAGTAGGTAGGCATGCATACTGGGTTTCTAATTAGTTTGTTAATCCACATTGTAAAATCAAGCTAGGCATACTGTCTCTTGAATACTATAATTAATTTCGAAAATGTTTACTCTTGTAAGCTATGCATTGTTGTATAAATTGTTACGCTATTTTTTGCAAAAGGTGATTGATGCCCACATAATGAAGAAATGACAACAAATTGTTAATGCTATTACAAAAGAAGTAATGTTTAAGCAGTCTGAACCCTGAAAAGAGATTACATAACACACATAATTTTGAAACCTCACCAAACTTTCTGAAGTCAAAAGATAAGATCACACGATCCCGAAGAGATTCGCATTCTCTTGCCTAATAACATTGACTATACCTACCTGATTCCGTTTCCATTTAGTACAATATCAAGCTCACTCATCTAGTGTGAAAGGAGCAATATATGAAAACAGGTTACGTGTTGTTTCTATCCATCCGTGTGGTTGATCGTAGTAGGTAAGCTCAGAACTAAATAGAATCTTAAATTGCAAACCAACCATAACCAACTTACGCAGGAGCCAAAGAAGTCTAATGGGTTTGTTAGACTATCAAATTTAAGTGGTGTCGGTTCCTATTAATTCATATAATTTTCCATCCAGTAGTTTATTCAAGCCAGAAAATTCCTCTAGTTTAATGAAATAATAGAATGCAGGACCGGGTGTATATATATAAATCGTAAATCATAACGAAGAAGGAAGGTCACATTACACATACAGGCGGTAACTTCATTGAAAGTGGTGCCGGCGAGGGAGTCAAATGTAAAAAATAGAATTTAGTCCAAAGTATAGAGGAGCCACATATGCAGAGGCCAATTAACTGCACTTATTTCAACCACACCTTATTTTCAACTACCTTCACCTTTTTCTCACGCAACCATACACTTTATTGTCTTGAGATTGACTGAAAATGTATAGTTCTAATTGAGGTTAATTATAAAAGTTTCACATTACTTGAAAATGGAAATATAAGTGAGCTTCAATATATTATACAGAGGTTTAAGTCTAGCTTATTTAATTATCACTTCTACATTTTAAAATTGAAAGAGAAAAAAAAAATTGAAAGTCAAATATAAGAATTAAATTATATAAACTTGGTGTAAATTGAAACTAAACTTAAACCCATTTATATAGAGTTGCGATTCACTAACATTTTCATTTTCAAACAATGTAAAACATTTTTAATTAACTTCAACACTATAAAAAACTTGAGTCTAATTTTAATTTGCACCTAATTAATACATTTCAAGACTTGTATTTCACTTCTAAAATTTTTACTCTCTTGTATTTTAGACTATGGGAAGTGGTATCAAATAATTGCTTTAAAATATTGAAAATGAAAAACTCTGTTCAAAACGGAACTGAAATGCAATGCTTCTGATTTTTGGGGAGTTCCAAGTTCCAACACAATGTGTGGCAGATTGCCTGCCTTCCAATTTTTCCATGTTAGGAGCAACACAAACTTTCTTTGTGAATGATCCTCAGTTCTAATCCTCCTCACCTTGGTTTGTGCATGTACTGTATTTTTATACCTTATCTTGTTTTATCTCTTTTATCTTGATTTAAACTTTCAATAACTATCTTCAATCAAATAAGGCAGGCAGTAATAGTTGTAGCTACTGGTTAGCACTTAGCAACAACCTTGGAGAGTTGAATTAGCAGAAAAGGCTATCTTAACATCACAGCTGGTGCCGATAGATTTTTTTTTTTTTTTTTTTTTGCCAGAGACAGGAATGAACCAAACATCTAACGCGGGTGTTAGTCTTTATTCCCATAATGACAGAATTAATAATGAAAATACAATCACTGAATAATGACAAATGTCAACCATTTATTCTTTGAAGATTTCTCTTAATTTTTTTCGGTTATTGTCATGGGTATCCTTCGTCTATCTGTGTAACAGTCTAAGCGAAGACTAATCTCATTTTGATTAGAGATGAAACATCAAATGCTTATATGACAATATAAAATATCAATTTTTTATTGTTTAATGTATCATCTTTTGTTAACAATTTGAGAAATACACTTAAATCTTTACACTCACCTATTTGGAGGCACAGCTAAGGTTAAGAAAGTCGAACAAAAACACCAAGGCATTCCCCTATAAACCACGTAGAACCACAGAAAACTGAATCCATAACGTAATAGGCTTGCTAGTCTGGTCGGTTTCTTAACGTGGATAAGAGGTGATATGCAAGGTCATGATCATGGGAAAAGATAGAGAGGAAAAATATGATTAGTTACCTAAGTATCTCCACATTTGTCTACTTTTTTCAGATATATAAAAGCGCCTCTCTTGGAAAAATATAACCTGTGTTCATAATGTTACACATAATAAAACTTGGTTCGCAGACACAATCACCGCCCCAAGTTTTTAGTTATCTAAAGTAAAAATACATGGCATAAGGCCACCAGAAATCAAAACTTCCCAACCCCACAACCCACAACCGTGGCTCCTGTTAAGGGTCCAAACCCATTCATCTAAATTCCAATCTTTTTGTTATATAAAATTACTAGGCTACCTACAAACAACAAAACTAATTAATTACCGCACAGCCAACATTCCCTTGCCCAACTTGTATATAGACAAGTAAGCTACTCTTACTACTCAATTGATGATATCATTCAAAACAGAGCGGAGACTGAAACAAATGCAATAATAAAGGTAGTGGCAAACCTACAACTGGTACTTGCCACCCAAGGATTATATTTCAGTCACCCAACATCAATTATTATGAGACAATAAACAATCTACTGTTTCTTGAGATCCTTGGTATCTTCAACAAAATACATATAATCTATCAGTGACAGCGATGCTCGGATCATGGTACCCATGACTGTTAAGCTTGTACTTCTACTAACAGTAGAGGCTCACTTAGCAATCACTAGGAACTAACACGAAATTAATCCACAAGCAGCAGTTATCATGTAAATGCTAAAATCTTCACCAATATTAACACTTAATGTAAGATAGTAAAGAAACAGGATGCCTTCGCTAAGACTAAATTACTTTATCACCCTACACTTGCTTTACTTAACCACAATGCTCATCACACAAGAAACCCCCTGATGATATGTTAAGTAATCAACCAAGCTAAAGTGTAATTAACAGCATAAAAGGGGACAATTCATAAAGGCGTAATGCATTAGTACCAAACAGAAAAACATTTATTACCCATTGACCAGTCATAATAACCAAATCACGTAGTGTAAGGGGACAACTTGAATAGACATTCTCACATTACAACCTTATTTACAAAATAATAAAAATAGAGCACCTACGAAGGCGAGATCACTATTTTAAGAGCATTCAGATATCAATTTAAGGTTACCACAGTTGGCAGGGACAATCTAAAAGAAACATAGGGGTTTCATGCATGAGATGTCAAACAGACCAGAAGGAAATATCCAAGAGGAAAACTCTACAAGCCCTATATAGCAGGCGACAAAGTACTTCAAAATTGCAGATGCATTATTTTAGATGTGCAGAGATAGAAGATGTTCTGTTTAACTCTTAATAAATATAGTTGCCATCACATAGAGATAAAATGGACACAATCTAGTCTAAAAAGCTCGCAGAAATTAGGGACACCATTATTCATCACCTTTATTTGGTGTTTGATAGAGAACACATTCAGATTCCTTTCTGCTCGAGAATATCAGAGTGTTCGGGGAATAGAAAAAAGAGGCAATAAATTGTAGAGTATTTATTTGTGTCACTGACTATCAGCTCAAAGAAATTAAAAATGGATGAGGGCTTTTCAACCACATTACATGAAAAAAGCAATAATTATATAGTTATGGATGCTTTTGGTGCCACCAGTAACAAGTAAATATAAACTGAAATCTATTACACTTCCAACCTTCAGACAAATGGTTCATGTAAAAACGATTAATGAGCATTTCTCCCATGGAACATTTCAAAGAGAAAAAACTCAACTTCCTCGGAATATCAGTTAAGTAAAAAATAATTCTATGAGTGGCTAAGATAAATCTTCCACAAACAGTTTTAACATCCAGCAGGCATACACAAGAAAGCAAGCATTATTGAACTAAATCAGCCAGCGCCACATCATAGAAAACTGAATGTATTTGGTACCCGTACCATATAATAGGATGTGCAAAATGTTGAACACAAACACGCCCATAATGTGGCTAAGCATTCCTTTCAAATTGAAAGAGTAAATTTTGAACGTTAGTAACAAATTTCACAATTCGAAACACATAGTAAATCCATCTGGCCATCTCCAATTTGCTGTAATTCCTCACTTCTTAAATAGATGGATGGGAGAAAATCAATAGTAAAAATCAGTCAGTAAACTTAAGAAAATGGAGTCTCCCGAAAAACGTAGAACATAGATATCTAGTTACGCAAACTATGATGTAAGGCGGATAACATATATGAAAATTACTTGGTACACAATGATGCAAATCAAAGGAAAAACACATGATGTTCAAGGAGTAACATACAATCAAGATTGGCATCCTTGGAAATAAAAAGTTCTAATGGCAGCAGATCTCGGTATTAGACATAATTCCTCATCGAGGGAACCCTAAGATAGCATTACCAGACACCCTAATATACTGAAATTAGGATGAGTCAGCGACAGAGGTGGCCTCGGCAGCTGGAGGAGAAGGAGGCACGTCGGAGATAGGGGTCTGAGATGCACCAGTATCGACAGAAGAGGCTGAAGTGGATTTGGCCTTAACAGTATCGAGCATCCGCTTGCTGATCTCCTTGGAATAAGCCTGAAGGATCTCGATGCCGTCATCGTCGGAGGAGGAAGAGCCACCGGCGGCGGTGAAAGCCTCTTCCTCGATTGATCGGGCCACAGAAGAAGCCTCGTCGGAAGGCATTGTGCCGTAGCGCTTAGAGAGGACGGAGGGCGTAGACAAAGTCTCGATTAGGCGGTGGACGACGGCGTCGCGGGTTCGCTGGGTGGGAGGCCATATGCTGAAGGAGATGCCGCCGCCGCCGGCTTTGTCGGATTTGGGAGGAGCCTCCGTCGGCGGTGGAGCGGAATCTTGCTCCGCCGCGGGTGGTGGTGGGGTTGCGATTTCCGGCTCACTCATTTTGATTTGGGGGAAAAAGAAATGAACCTTGCTCAATGTTCAAGAATCGAGACCCACCAAAACGCGAGGACCGTCCAGGAAACTATACTGTTTACGTTTTATCTGTATTTATTATAATTAAAGTAAAAGTAACATCTCATTATTTCAATTCCAACCAACAGAGACAGACAAAAGAAGTGCGTCTTACTTGTAAGAAATGATTTTTCTGATCTACAAAAAAATGAGAAAGAAAAAGTGTAAAAAAAAAAAAGAAAAATTGTGTGGCCTACTTGTATAGTCCGTTTTAGGGATTGGCAACTTACCCATTCAATGAGGTTGGAGTAGGGTTGATGTGGATTGTCACGAGCGATGGGTTACCTTGTAAGGAAGATCAACGGTGTGAGTGGCAGTGACAATCAACCTTTTCCCCCTTTGTTTAATGTGTAGTTTTGGTCTTTTATTTTTTAGGTAAGTTGTAATTTAGTCCTTTATTTTTCTTTCTACAATTTTAGTCCTATATCTTTCTTAAAAGTTTTACACATTAGCCTACAATATGATCATATCTTTGTCATTTTAAATTTAATTACGATAAGTTTAAAGATATATATTACTCTTTATGAATCACTTTTTTGTTTAGTTGGAGTTACCATCAAACAAGGTCGAATTTGGCTCTAAAGTAAGTCACTTGTTTTATAGTCAAACTAGCAAATTTGGTCATTTCTCTTATTTCAAATCTGATTGCAACAAGTTACTATTGATGATTCATTTTCCTGATCAGTTGAGACCGCTAGCGAATGAGATCAAATCGAGTCCACAATTGGTTTTCTATCATTTTTCACTCTTTAGTTTTAGAACCACTTTCAGACTCGATTTGACCTCATATGGTGACGGTCCCAACTAGACAGAAAAATAATTTGTTAAGAGTAACACATAGCTCTAAACTCGTCACAATCGAACTCGAAATGAAATAAATATATATGATCAACTTTGCTTTTTCTACAGCGAAACGAGCAGTTTACTTTTTGGAGTCCAATTTGGCATTGTTCGTTGATGGCTCCAATCAGACAAATAAATGACTTGTTAAGAACCCATTTGGGGCTCTAAACTCATCACAATTGAACTTATATAAAATGAGAGAGATATAATCATATTTCATTGTTGAAAGCAAAATATAAAATTTTTTCGAAAAATATAATACCAAAATTGTAAGAAACAAAAATATAAAAAACTTAATTGTAACTTACTTAAAAAAATAAAGGATCAAAATTGTGCTTTGAACATTCCTTTTTCTTCAATTTTCTTATAGAATAACCCTAAGAAACTTCTCGAATTATAATTCCGGAAACGTCTAAATTATTGTGGCAATTGGGTTTCCAACTTTGCAATCATCCGTTCTTTCCCAGGTCACACTTACAAATTATAATATCTTGTCCATTGATTTTGCTTTGTTTTTTTCTTCAACAAACTACAAAAAAAAAATAACATATAAAATTTTTTTTTTGGCCTGATATTAAATTATATTCTGGAAAAAGCTAACAGCAATTAATATACAAATTTTAAAAACTAGTAATTTAATTACTGGAAAACTCAATTTTTTCGGAGTCTTATCCTAAACACGTTAGCTGAAAATAAGCCAATAAACAACGTATCGAGATCAATGATAATTGATTAATTACTGGCATCGTAACTCACGCGATACTGTTTTTGATTTATTTTAATCATTATTACATTATATGAAAATTCATATTCATGATGTGTTGTTCGATTTCCTTTTCTTTACTACTTCCTTTCCAAAATTTCAAATATGACTTCCAAGGCTCACCTACAGTATAAGATCGATGTTCCCCATTCCATAAATAATATTAGTCAGCAATTAAGTTTTTTTTTTTTTTACCCAATGTAGCAATTAAGTTCTGAAACGGTTTAAGTTATAGAAATTCAAATTTCGAAGTCTAATTCATTAACTTATAATTAACCCGTTAATGCTTATGATAAACTGAGGGATTAAAATTATACTTTAGCTTAAATATAAATAGTGAGAAAGTTTTTCTAATGAAAATAATTATATTGATAAACTTTTAAATTTAAAATCTTATTTAAGATAACAATAATAAGAGGAGTGGAAACTAGGTAGTAGTAGGGTTCATAAGTTGGATAGAAGATTGATCATGGGTTGACGTGTGTTGCAAATAGCAAACAAGGGATGAGCCATGGGCATGGTTAGCCCAGTTCCCTCCATCATATCAATTGGCTCATGGGTGGCTCTCTCCCACTCAAAACACTGAATCAAGCATCCCAATACATGTGGCATCACTCGCTTAGCCAAAACAGTCCCAGGGCAAGACCTTCTTCCAACACCAAACGGAATCACATTGTACATCACTTTACCTTCACTTCCTAACCCATCATCCTCGAACCTTTCTGGCATAAACCTTGTTGGGTCCAACCACAAGTTTGGGTCTCTTTGCAATGTCCATAGGTTAACGAATAACATGGTGCCTTTGGGAATATCATAACCCTCAACTGTGCAATCCTCGGATGACACGTGGGGTATGAGTGTTGGAACCACAGGATACATCCGAAGTGTCTCGTTGATTACATTTTGCAAATACTTGAGGTTGGAGACGTCAGAATCATTCAGCAAACGATGTTGTCCCACCTTCATGTCTATCTCATTCCTAACCTTTTGCATTGCTTCTGGATGGTTAAGCAGAAGCGCGAATGCCCACTCCATTGTACTCGCTGTAGTATCTGACCCAGCTACTAGCGTTGCCTGCACAACTTTCTACCTCTCAGTGTTGTATAGTTTGTAATGTAAAAGTTAAAACAAAAAAGGACATGGGAGTGTTTTATATATATATATATATATATATATATATGTTAAGTAAAATATGAATTGTATGTTTGAATAAATAAAAAGTAATATAATGATACGAGTCTCAAATCGAGTAGTCACTTGAGGGTAAAACACTATATAAGGTCTTGAGCTCTCTAACTTCAACAACTAATTTTTTAAGTGTGGTTCTTCTAAAGACTTATACTCTTATCACTTAGTGCTTTCGATGAAAACCGACCGACATGCACGAAGAGGATGACCTATGAGATGAATTAAGGTATGTATGATACGTCGAATCAAATACTATAAATTGTATGCAACCGCCAAAAAGTGAAAAGGGTACTATAGAGGTGCCAAATTATTATGTTTTTAGAGCCTCAAACAGTCAAACATATGGGGACCTTCTAACTATATATATCACTGTGTTCAATTAATTAATTAATGGGGACACGAAATTAACGTATAGCAAGAAGTTTATGCGTCTGCCAACAAAACTGTGGAATCCAAATTAAGACCACTTGACCTTTTGTGGACAAAATGAAGATAATTACATATTAAAAAAATGAGGCAACAAATAGTACAAGTGCCGGGCCCTTCTCTTGAAGAAAATACATTTATATAATATATACAATATATGCATGTTGGCCAAAATATGTATATATATATATATATATGTATAAAGAGTAGCTTGCAATTAAAGTTGACTACTTTATACTCAGAACGAATCACATAACGCCATGCAAAAGAACTATATACTTATCTAATTGATGATTAATTAATTGTATTGTTTAGTGAATAGCGTTGGTGAAGGGCAGCACGAAATTAAATAAAATAATGTAACGCAACTTACCACAATAAGTCCTTTGACAGTTTCATCCGTGTAGAACTCTGGGTCGGATTCTCGCAGTGATAACAGAATCTCAATCAACGTCATCTTACTCTGCTCATCATCGTCATCCTTAGCATTCATTGTCCTGTTTCTAAGGTGCTCCTCAAGCAGATTCTGAAGAAACTTATCCAGTTTGTTCTTCACGTTGATCATCCTCTTCTCTAATCCCAGAAAATCAATCCATCTCAACAACGGGAAAAAATCATTCAAATTCCCATTCCCAAGTAACTCTGCATACTCCCTCATCATTCCCCTGAATTGCTTCGCTTCTTGCGAAACCACATCCTTCCCGTAATAACGTTTTCCCGACACAGTCCTCAACATGATATTGAACGAAATCTCAACCAATCTTTCTCTGAGATTCACTTTTACGCCTTCTTCTGTTCCTCTGCTTTCATCAAACACTTGCTTTATCAAGTGTTTAACCTCATCGTCTCGAATCCTCGATAGCATATTGAGACGCTTTGAAGAGAAAAGCTCCAAAGTGGTGAGTCGACGAAGCCTACGCCAGTGGTCTCCGTAATCGGAGAATCCCATAGTCTGATAATTGTAATTGAGGTGTTTGCCGGCAAGCGAGCGAGGGCGATTGGCGAAAACGATGTCGTTTTTGGATAAACATTCTTCGATGGCTGAAGGAGAGGACACAAGGAGGACGTTTTGAGTGCCTAGCCTGAGGAACAATATGTGGCCGTAGGTTTCAGTATATTAGTAATAATGCATGAGCTGGCAATGAGCTGTCCAAAGTAACTGAATTAGTTCTGTTTTGGTTATTTTAGTTAGTACCTAACTCTGCTATAAATGCTGTACTGTGCTTTACTGAGAAATTAATCAGATTCAGGATTAATTTTGATACTGCAAGAAGCAGAATTGAAAATATCAGTATTATCACCCACTCTGTTTCTTTCATTTTCGGATTTCTTCACTACCTCTCTCTCTGTTTCTCTCTTCATCAAGTTTCCATGGAATTAAGCTATTAATTAATACTAAGTACTAACAAATGTTTGTGTTTCACGGGAATCATGTTATTAATTAATGCCATGACTAGGGCCCGCCTTTGAAATAAACCAAATATTGTCACTAATCTATTGCTGGATTAATTATTCTTCCATTAAAAGTGTCCTTCCAAGTAAATATAAAATGGATAACTAATTAATCCAATCCATCTGCAACCAAGATCGAACTTATTAGTCAACACTTATGAACTAATGTTGTAATCTGTTTTATAAATAAACCTCACCTAATAAATTGTCCATAACGTTAATCTATAGTCTCATTATTGCTTTTATCTTTTATTTTTATATATTTAGTCATTTTCTCCACTTACAAATGCTTTGAGATTATATAATATTGAGACTTAGTTATATAATATTTATAAGTTATGGTATTCATTGTCGACAGCAATAATTAATCTCTTCCTCACGAGTCCTCCACTTTAGAATAAATGATCGGACAAGAATACTTTTCATACTTGTGAGATTCAAACTTTTACCACTTGATTAAATGATCAAGTGAGGAATTATAAGGACAAACTGACGTAAGTAGAAAACTTTATTCATAAGCAAACAACACAATGTCATAATGCATCAAAGAAGGGTTAGTCTATGATGTAAAGTGGGCGTTGCAAGTAATTAGTGATATAGCTTCTTATACAGTTATTATTGATTAAAAAATTATCTTTTTCTATTATATTTCAACATTAAATTAGTGTAAAAAAAACTTATGTCAACTTGTAATTGTAATTGTATGCATAACACAAGTTACATCTTAGAATTTATTATCAAAGACAACATACTCTCCTTACTTTACTTAACATACTCTCCTTTCCTCGATAGGAAAAAATATTCCTAGTGAAGTCGCGAGGCGTGATGGGTCGATTTGGGCCTATGGGCCTAGAATAGAATGGCTTTAAATCCTAGTGAAGCGGATAATAAACACACTTGGGCCTTAGCTGAAGATATTCAAGTTGGGAAACCCAGCCCAACGTCCTCGTCTCTTAGCGTCTACAAGTCACTCTCATTCTCATGTCATGTCACACCTTCATCTGTATCCGTTTTCCTCAAACAATTCAAGCTTCTGCTCAAACCACTGATCCACCACCATGATCTCAATCACTTCTTCTGAGTTGAACTACCTAGTTTTCCGTTACCTTCACGAATCAGGTCCATGGTTTTCTTTGTTTCTTTTATCAAATCTGTTTTTTAATCCTCACACAATGTCAACAAGACCTATCCCCAAGTGATTACCAGTTAATCTCTACTCGTTCCTTTTTTTTTCTCTTTCCTACCTGACTGTTAAAACCTTTAGAGCGACAGTAGACTTATATGAGCCATCTACCCAGATATAGAAACAAAAAGTTTCTGAAATCCTGGGATTGAATAATAATTTCTTGGTCCTGTGCTAAAATATATTCATTGCAGGACATCGGTTTCTTTTTTGCTTTCATTTCCTATCGGAAATTTCTCGTGCTTCATTTGTTCCGTTGTTCCCCGTGTAACGAGTTTAAGCCTGAGCAGAAGTTAATTCGTGTTGGCTCCCTGATAGATTCTTACATGTCATTAATAGCAAGCGCAGAAATAATTGTATTTGTTTATTTCTTCTGACTTCTGAGGGAAAGTAAAAGTTTATCATCCGTGCGCTTTTTCTTTCGCCAAAATTTCATCTTTCCCTCCCATATTTTCTAACGTTTGTCACGTTTCAGGTTTTATTCATTCAGCATTTGCTTTTGGGTATGAGGCAGGGATCGATAAAAGCAGAATTGATGGTAATTTAGTTCCGCCTGGTGCTCTTGTGACATTCATACAAAAAGGAATTCAGTATATTGAGCTGGAGGCAAACTTGAGTGGTGTAAGAATTTTATTTCTTGTTATATTTTGGTAGTTTATACTTTATAACTTACTTATCATGTATGCTTAAGGACTTTAAGCCGATTGGTGTCTGTGTTAGGTCTCCAGAGTGATGCAGACGCCGATGAGGATTTCTCATTTCTTCAACCTCTTGACCTTCTTACCAAGGACCCATATGAACTACACAATATTGTTAAAGCCAAAAAGGAAGAAAATCTACGTCAGCATAAGCTTGACGAAAATAAAAAGGTGAATGATTTAAGTCAAGACACTACAAGGGAACATGCTCAGGAAATGGACAAAGAGAGAAAGGAAAGAGAAAATGAACGTGAGATTGATAAAACAAAGACAGAGAAAGAGACAGAGCCAGAAAATGGTGAATATAAAGAAACACAACATCCCGATCAAAATGATGCAGAGAAGCATGAAGATAAGATTATGGCTGAAAATATTGAAAATGGAACAAGTGAAGGTAAATATACATGTTTTCTTTTCCCCTTTTATCATCAGCTATTAATCTTGATAGATAACAGGAAGTAGAATTTTTTATGGTTAGGGCCTGAGCCAATGGAGATCTCCCAAAGCTCTATGTTATTGTCTAGTGAGATTCCAACTTTTGATGTAAAAGTTTTGGAAGGTCATACCTCCGAGGTTTGGACTTATCTGTTTGATTTTCTTCTTTTTTACCCTCTTCTGTATGCTCTATTGAAAATTATTCTATTCCTGACAGGTTTTTGCTTGTGCATGGAATCCATCAGGTTCACTTCTTGCGTCTGGGTGAGAACCAGTAGTTCTTAAAAGAAGACACATCTTCTCCCTTAATGCACCCTCTCTAATTGCAATCGTCCATGCTATTTTGAATTAATTATGATTTTCTTTCAGTTAATACAATTGCCCCACTTTATCTTTCTGTATTATCAAATTTATACCATGTTCTGCTTGTTAAGGACCTTCAAAATGGGTTGACATTTGGGAATGTTTCCCAACCCTCCAGGAATATTAGCCAGCTTCTTCTGGATTTTGTTCAAGATATAAGTCTTCCATTTCTTGTTAATAATATGTTTCATGTTAAAATATCTCAATGTTTTTGTTTCTCTTTTAGATCTGGAGATTCAACAGCTCGGATTTGGAAAATTGCTGAAGGACCTTATAACACTAGTGTACTAAATGAACCTGTAAATGTGGTGGTGCTGAGGCACTTTAAAGGAAGAACCAATGAGAAAAGCAAGGACGTCACAACACTTGACTGGAATGTAAGTCTGTTTAGAAGTGTACTTACCATTCTTCTATCTTTATTTAGAAATCTTGCAACTGGTAATTCAAGTCTTTATTTGTCCTGCATCTTTTATTTAAATACTTTCAATCCCTCTCTCTCCTTCTGTCTCTCATATGTTTCGACAATGCTTTCATTTATGTAGGGGGATGGGACACTACTAGCAACTGGTTCTTATGATGGGCAAGCAAGAATATGGAGTAGAGATAATGGTTAGATATTTTTATAAATTCTGCTGTAAATATTTATGTCTTTGATCAGCATTCAACAGCACATCAATTTGTAACTGTGGATCTTGTCCTCGATGCTATTGATTTATGTCTTGCTTGTGAGATTATGTAGGAGAGTTGAGAAGTACTTTAAACAAGCATAAAGGTCCAATCTTTACTCTGAAGTGGAACAAGAAGGGGGATTATCTTCTTAGTGGCAGTGTAGATAAAACTGCTATCGTTTGGGACATAAAGACTGCAGAATGGAAACAACAATTTGAATTTCACTCTGGTAAATTGTGTTTAGTATGTCTTCTGATGTAACAACTCTTCTTTTTCCATATGGCCATCTTTGTAAAATAAGTTTCACCAAACTGTTTCAGCTCCAACTCTCGATGTTGATTGGCGAAACAATGTCTCATTTGCAACATGTTCAACCGATGGCATGATATATGTATGCAAAATTGGAGAGAATCGGCCAATCAAAACTTTCTCAGGGCATCAGGTATCCCCTTTGTCAGTTAGTTTGCTCTCATGATTTTTGTAATTAGGATACAAAATCTTTAATGCAAATGGCATTGTGACGTTTCATTACAAAATGGAATGATACATGCCTTATTTATATTTGGCCATAATGAAGGGTCTTTTACTTTCCTTTTGTTAATCAAAATTTCCGAATCTCTACTATTTCAGGGTGAAGTTAATGCCATTAAGTGGGATCCAACAGGCTCTTTTCTGGCTTCTTGCTCGGATGATCACACTGCTAAAGTAATCAGCAAGAAATTATTAGCTTGATCGTATTGCTTGTCATATCAAACACACGCCCAAGTGGAGCACTGTTTAATTTATAAAAAAGATTAAGACTAGGCAGGTGGAGATACTCTTGTTTGGAGAAATATAATGGGGCCGAGTTATGGAAAAGTTTAATTAATTAATTTAGTTTTTAAATTGCACCAAAAGTCTCATCTCTTAGATTTTATTTAGCACATTTCAGTTGATTTTTTTTGTTTCAAGATTTTTGGATGCAAATACACATATTGGAGAGAGATTGGGGTGTGTGTGTGACAATATTACCTTATTTTCAAGGTGTGATGGCCAGGTATTTACTTGCATAGTTTGATATATCAAAATGTTCAAAGTGAAGTGTAAGCCGGACTATCATAATGCTTTTAAGTATTTTTGTACATTCAATTGACTAATGAAACTATGATGCAGATTTGGAGCCTAAAGCAGGACAAGTATCTACATGATTTGAAGGAACATGTTAAGGTATGGAAACATGTCGACATTTATGCGCTTTCTTTTCCCGTTTGCCGGCTATTCTCTTTATAACAGAGTGATAATCCTTTAGGAGATATATACCATTCGGTGGAGCCCCACTGGACCCTGTACCAACAATCCCAACCAGCCATTAGTTTTAGCAAGGTAAACATGCTTCTATCTGATGGTAATAAAATATGTGGAATGAATACTTTTTTTTCTTATAACCAATAGAATCTTACACCTGGGATGCCTGGGCTTTTTTCTTTTAAGCAGTGCTTCCTTCGACTCTACAATAAAGCTGTGGGATGTGGAACAAGGAAAAGTTCTCAACAGCTTTAATGGTCACCGGTGGGTAAACTAGATCAAATGAAAATATGAATGCACACACGCATATGCATATGTAAGAATGGATGCATGCATAATTATATGCTTATATAAATATACTAAAATCGAACTAAATGTGTGTGTGTGTGTGTGTGTGTGTCTGTCTGTTTTGGCTGAATGCAACATTGTAATTTACATGCAAGCAGCTTGCCAAATTTCATATCAGATGTCCTCAAGTTTTCAACTCCAATTTTTTAATCCTCCTCCTCTTAAACTGGCAGAATGAAAATGTTGAACAATTCATGGATAACTTATTGACCACTCTCGTGGACATGTGAATTTGTGATGTAACCAGCAACAAGAGGTCTTTCATGTAAACCTGCCTGATTTTAAAATTTCAACAGATATCAATGCTACGGTTGTTACTTTCTTTATCAATTGTGAAGAGAAAACGAAATATATACATAGAAAAACAGCCAGATTCTGTTTGATACAAAAATTACCACTATTGTAGCTAGAATGAGTCAAAATGGAGGGTGAGTTTCTGGGATCTTCTAATTTATTGGACATGGGGGTCTGAGATTGATAGAAATCATTGAGACTTGTTTCTTAACAGTTTGAAATTAGTAATATCAGTATTTTAGATTATTAATATATTGATACTTGCTTTCTATTCAATTCAGGGGTCCTGTATATTCCGTTGCATTCAGTCCTAGTGGTGAGTATTTGGCAAGTGGCTCCCTGGATAAATGCATCCATATATGGTCTGTGAAAGAGGCCAAAATTGTGAAAACATTCACTGGAAATGGTGGGATCTTTGAAGTCAGTTGGAACAAAGACGGTGATAAAGTTGCTGCCTGTTATTCAAACAATATTGTTTGTGTCTTGGATTTCCGAATGTAAAGTTTAGTTTTACTCGCTGTTAATTTCCCAAGTTTTTTTTTTTAAATTAATTACGTATAGCTTCTGCATAGTGCCACTAACTAGTTATATGATTACTCTTGCCTACCCTTTTTTCTCGGGCTCGCTCTGTTCATTGTTCAATAGAAATCACAACCCCATTTTTCCATCACTTTTATGATTTATCTCTAATATTAAGATATTCACTTCTAATTTGGGTTCGTTTTAGGGGGCGGTTCTTTTCTAAATTATAATCCTGATCATTAATGAGATTTCTAGCTCGAACAATTGACTCCCATGGCCACATAACCACTGTCTTAACAACTCATGGGCGAACGGCAACTAGTGAAATAATAAACTGAATATTTATCATAAACCCAAATAACTGAGTCAGGTCGCAATAAGATCTCCCGAAAGCAAAACCAAAGTGAAATTAATCTATTTAATGACCGTAAAGAAATATTTTTCACTTGGGGGGCCGGAAGCAACTGACCAATAACATACTAACAACCTATCAATCACCACATTCTCTACTTCTCCATGATGTTAGGAATATTCTGTACAAGTAACCATCCACCACTGCTTTCTTGCTAAATTAGAAGACAACTTGTTCATTGTAGGTAGATTAGAGCAATTACATAGCACATAGCACTTGCCTATACAAACAAATAAACCACCAGTGATAGAATTATCTCAAAGAATGCTCCAAATCGTAGAAAAATAAAACCTAAATCAAAAGCAATAAAGTCAGTGTGGCCAAAGTTGATCAATGATGGCCTTGCATCTGGGCAATCTCTTCAATGAACATCAGTCGGTGCAACAAAAGTTCCCATCCTCTGCCAGTAGTTGAAAGTTGAAACCAAAATGAGGGCAAGAAATGCCTCGTACCAACTCCCAAATGCCTAATTCTCTGTCTCAGTAACTTCAAAATAGGAAACAGGTATTTCCGGAGGAGAAGGCATTGTTGCAACACATTTGAACTGTTTTCAAAAGTACCAATGTAAGTGGAATCAGACTAACTTTCTCCAGTGGAACGTTCGATTACAATAAAATACCAGAAGAACTTGACTAAGTTACGCTAGTTTACATTCATGAAAAAGGTGCAGCCAGCAGAGTATAGAATATTACCTTGTGTTGTTTGTATTTCTCCCTTGCAGAAAGCAAAGATCCACCTCTCCTTTTTAGATACAAGTCGTGTATGATCAGAACACAATCCTTCAAGTCAGGTGATTTATAACTAGAGTGCTGATGGAGCGTGGAATTCTGTAAAAATGTGTCAATCAGGAATTGACTCCGTAAGTAATGTTTTAAGACAAAGTTACAACTCACAAGGATTGAGTTATTACCCAAGGGTGAATCTTTGGGTTTAATATAAATCTGGCTAAAAAGATAGCAGAGGCAGCCACCAAAGAAGGCAGGAACTTTACACAACTATAATCCAACAAACTCAGCTCTGCAAGGTAGCAGCTAAGGAACTCAAATCGGAGGTCAGAGTCAGAAACCTGTGCCATAAGACAAGAATCTTAGTCCATTAATAAATTTCCATATTCAGCAACGTGAAAAATACAGAAAGGGAATGGCGACGATGAAGTTTCCATTGAACAAACATATAACTCTTCTGAACTACTAACGCCGTTGAGAAAATTATCAAATACTAAATAAAACATCAAATGGTTTTGAAGATTTTTATGCCAATCTGATTCAAATATAAGTCATCCTACCTCATCAATCTCCTGCGCAACTCTAGAGAATTTTCTGTAGACGTTGGAAAATTTAACAGTGAGTAAATATGAAGATAAATTATAAATAGGAAAGCATTACTCAGAAGAGGAAAGATAGAATCATGAAGAGAGTTCATGCCTTAAAAATGTCTTTACAGTAGGGTAGCCCAATTCAAATTTCAATGACTGAAGTATTTCAGCCTCCATCTTCAGAACCTTCAGATTCAATATAACTGTCTTGAGTTAAATTAAGGCAAAAGGAAAGCAAAACATGGGAAGGAGCAAAGGAGAATGGAAAACAAAAATCACCTCGTCCTTGTTGTATGTGTTGTCCGTAATATAACAAAATTCTTCCACTTCAGGAGGTTTGATCTCCTCGTATTTTCTAATGGCACAGTTAAAACTAAAAGTTGTAAACAAAAAGACAGGCCAAATGAGAGGAACAAAACAAAATTTTATCCCGCATATTAAGAAGATCCAAATATTTAATCACTCACGAGGCAATTAGCATGGAAGAAACACCCAGTAACTGCAGCTTCTGCCTGTTTAGAGAATTTAGAGATAGAAACCTATCAATATAAGCAACGGAAAGATAAAGGGTGTCTGAGACAAACTTGTATTCCTCGGCAACTTCCACCAACCAATCTACCAGAATTCCTCTCATATTAGCATTAATATCTCTCTGAACTTTCTTTATGTAATCAGGCAAGGGTCTTCTTCTGGGATCCAACTGAGTCAAAAACATACAATTAGCGATAATAGAACTAGAAAGAGGAAACCACCAAGACAATTAATGCGGACGTTGATTCCCAAAGTATAATTTAGAATTAAACCCTAACCCTAATGTTAACTACAAACTCTGTCCGTTTCACAGAAAAATGGGAAATATAAAGTGCTCGAAATAAACCAAGCAGACCATGGGGGAGACCAACTAAAAATATATCAGAAGAAACACTAGATTCAATCATTCACTTGGGCGAAATATATGAGACACCTAACCCATGCTTCATTTCTTGATTAAACTGCCTTCCAGTGTTAGAAACCCAACACAGCCTACAGACTAATAACCCTTCTAAATATCGTGAAAACAATTCATAAAACTCAGTTTCGAGGTAAAACCCTCTCTTTTTTACCTCCAATTTCCGGAGATACTCATAGATATCAGAAGCGTAAGGCAGAGCCATTTGTGGATCATCCAACTTTTGACGGGCATGACTGATGCTAGAGGGTGTAGTCGTGGTGGTCGGCACTCTCGTGACTCTCCTCTTGATTCTTGTACTTTTGTTCCTCGGAGACGCATCTTCGCCGGAAAATGAATTCTCCGGCACGAGAACATTTGACGAGAGAGAGAGCTCTCCCAACACCACACGGTTCTTCTTTGTCGCCTGTTGTTCGGCGATGGCGGCGGCGGCCCTCTTCTTGGCTGCTCGAGGGAGCCTGACGCAATTTTCTTTATCATCGTCCATGGTGGGAATGCTTCAATGGGAAATGGTTTTTCAACTTTCGAGTTTGAAGTTGCGATTGCGAGAGAAAGAGAGAGGATGAAACAAATTTGAAGTGAAATGGAATGAAGCGCGTTGTTTCGATTTTCAAAGTTTTGTAGTACTTTTGTTCGTTCCCGCTCGCAATGGGGATTTCAGATTTCAGCAACGAGGGAGAAGAGAGAGAGAGGGAACAACTGCGATTTTTAATTTTGACTCAAAACTTTAATTGCACTCACGGACGGGAGCCAAAACGATATGGAATTTGGAGGCCAAAATTAATAAATAAATAAGGCCAAAGTCCTATTTTGGTCCCCCAGTTATCCTCAGTGTTTCAAATTGGTCACTCAGCTATTTTTCGTTCCATATTGGTCTTCCAGTTATGCAAAACTTGACAAAGTTGACCCTCTAACAGTTTCCATCTATTTTTCTGTTAAAATAAAAGACAAAATTGATTTTTAACTCCTAAAAGTTTAAATTTTTTACATCAAAGACTTTTTTCTCTATAATAGAACCAAAATGTTAAAAAGAAAAAATAATTGGGGCGTTAATGTTTATTTCACACAAAAAGTTCTCTTTCTCCACTCACGCCGCACCACCCACCGCCGCCGCCAACGGCAACCCTGCCGACCCCGTCAAATCTCATCTCTACAACCTCAACCGTCAAGCCTACCGCCCCCAATTTTGTCTTTGTCAAGTTTTGCATAACTGGAGGACCAATATGGAACGAAAAATAACTGAGGGACCAATTTAGAACACTGAGCATAACTGGGGGACCAAAATAGAACTTTGGCCAATAAATAATTTATCACTGAGTCTGAGATTGTGTTCCGCTGTATGCTTGTCTGTACTGTTCCCTAATTTCCGCTTCTCTCTCTCACTTTTTCGTTGTTCTTTCTCCGCTTTGCATATTCGCTTCCCTCTTTTTTTTTTTGTTTCAATAATCAATACAAAGATTATATTTTATTTTCATTATTTAATTTTGGTTAAAAGGCCATTTTAGTCCTAACATATATCTTAATGTTCATTTTGGTCCATTATATTTCAAAATATTCAAATTGGTCCTACATATTGGTAAAATATTTCATTTTGGTCTCAAACTATTCAAAACGGCTTGTTTCAAGTTCAAACGTAACAAGTTTAGAGTTACGTATTGTTTGAATACTTTTTCCATCCAATTGGGAACATCAACAAACGAGGTCAAATCGATCCTAAAAATATATTGCTCGTTTCATTCTCAAATAAATAAAGTTGATTATATCTCTCTCGTTTCAAATTCGACTATGACGAATTCAAAGTTACAAGTTTTTTTTAACAAGTCATTTGAACTTGAAATGAGAAACGAGAAAAAATATGACCAAATTCATTAGTTTGGGACCAAATTGAAACATTTTACCAATATTTAAGACCAATTTGAATATTTTGAAGCATAAAAGACCAAAATAAATATTATAATATACATTTAGGACCAAAATGACCATTTGACTTTTAATTTTATAGAAATGTATCATCCAAAGAAATTACTTTATTCAATGGTAAAGAGTGCTTATATACCAAACTAGAAACTAACACTAAGGGAGCATTTGGTACACGGATTATTTTTTCATTCCCGGAAATTTCCAGGATTATAAAAAATTTATGTTTGGATGAGTTAAAATAATCCTATGATTATTTTGCAATATTTACAGGAATGTTACAATTTTGTGCTTGGTTAACTTTGATATTCCTGGGAATGTTTAATACTTTTACAAATATGACCTTGACTTTTTATTATCAACTACTAGTTTATCAAATATAGAAATTCTTCAAAACAATTCATGAGAAAAATACTATATCATAAAGAAATAAATATATCATAATTAAAATTTTAACTCATCGGACACTTTCATTCTTCTCTCTGCCACCTCTTTCTCATGTTCGAAGCAAGATGCAAGTTCAAGTATATTTGAATTGGATGCTTCATAAAAACTTCCTAATTTTGAGACTAATTTTTCATGTCATGGGATTGTAGAGTATATTTGAATGACAAAGATGAAAAGTGACAAGGGTTTGTAGAGAAATAATTAATTAGGAGAAATTAATTAGGGGTAATAAAGTTATTTTGGATGGAAAAAATAATCCCATGTCATGGGATTGACTAATCCCACCCCCACCCCTAGGGTGGGATTAAAAAATAGCTATTTTAGGAAATTATGTCATGTCTGGGAATACAATATTCTCGGGATTAATTTTTCAATCCGTGTACCAAACGCGGGATTGCTCTAGTCCGAAACTCATAATCTCGGGACTATTTTTCTTGTAACAAAGACCTCTTAAAACCAATCTAATGAAAGTTTTGTAGACCAAATAAAAAAAATTAACATGAAACACCATATAAAATGTTACTACAAGAAAGAGAACTTAATTTTTTTTCATTTGTAATAATCTGATAATAATTGTTTATAACGTGACTTTTGTATATTTTATTCGTATGTAACAATAAAAGTATGCATTTATAAGTATGTTATTCTCATATAAATTTGGCCAAAGTGCGAATTTGGTCCCATAACTTTGGTTCAGTTCCCAAATCAGTCCTATAACTTTTTTTGTCTCAGATTTAGTCCTGTAAGTTTTGAAAAGTTTCCACCGTTAGTCCTATGAATAATTCCGTCCATTTATTCTGTTAAATATGACGTGGCACTATGACTAGGATGCTGACTTGGATAAGTAGATTGAAAAAAGACCATTCTGCAACAAATAACAACATTTTGAATGAAAATGAGATTTTTAGCAAGGACCATTTTTAAAACCCTTGTATCATTGACTGACCTCTTCCTCGCCTCCCCGTGCCGCCAACGTTTATGTCCTCAAGATTCCTCCAAACCGACTGAACTTGCCGGATGCTCTTCCTTCTCGCTTCGTTTACGTCTTCTTTATATAGCCTCTCTTTTCAAATCCATATATTCCATAGCTAAAAGATTGCAATCATTTTGAGGTTACAGAAGGAAAACTCAGAGTGATTCTCGGCGATTTCTCATCTCCGATTCCGACGGCAATTGGATATTTCTTTCTTCTAGTTTTTCTCGGAACCCTGAAATCTAGAGAGAAAAAGAAGGGGGAATCAATCTTGACCTAGGATTTCTTGGTCTGAAATTATCTGTGGGATTTCTCTGTCTGTACCTTTTTTCTTTTGCGATATCGTGTTGCGTTATTCGCGTGTTGGAGGATCTAATTGAAGTGGATTTCTTTTGACGACGCAAGTGAATTAGATCAAAGTTTTTTTTCTCGAGGATTTTCGTTCGGGTTTTGTTGCTGAGAGTTTTTGTTAACTGCCTCCAATGGCTGCTCAATTGCAGAATGGTATTATTCCCTCCTCTCTTTCGGCAAGTTCAATCGGTTTGGAGGAATATGAGGAGATGAACGTTGGCGGCGCGGCGAGGCGAGGAAGAGGTCAATGATAAAGGGTTTTAAAAATGGTCCTTGCTAAAAATCTCATTTTCATTCAAAATGTTGTTATTTGTTGCAGAATGGTCCTTTTTCAATCTACTTATCCAAGTCAGCATCCTAGTCATAGTGCCACGTCATATTTAACAAAATAAATGGACAGAATTATTCATAGGACTAACGGTGGAAACTTTTCAAAACTTATAAGACCAAATCCGAGACAAAAAAAGTTATAGGACTAATTTGGGAACTGAACCAAAGTTATGGGACCAAATTCGCACTTTGGCCTATAAATTTTATGGCTAGACTTTATGAGTAAACTAACTTTTTAGTCCCTAAATATAAAGACGTTATAGATTTGGTCTCTAAAGTTTTGCGAGTGTACAACTTGACCCTAAAATTTGTGACTCTTTACAATTTAATCATTTCATCACCTGGTGGTTCTGAAAAAGCTACATAAACTCTTAGAGTGCCCATATGACATTGTTAACTAGGTTATATTTGAATAGGTATGGGATACTTGCACGGATATGGGTACAAAATACAATTAATTTTGAAAATATGAAATACGAGTATGGTAATATTTATTTAAATAAAAAATTATAAAATATAAATTTATATGGATTTTTTTATAAAAGTATTAATGTTCTAAAAGAATAAATTTTTTATACAAAAAAAATAAAATAAGATAAAAATACATAGATAATTTACAAAAATATATAAAAATATATGTTTTAAATATTTTAAAAGTACCTAAGAGTATTCATAGAATACGGATACTGATACATATTCAATCAAGTACGTATTCGATATAGATACACACTTTTTTAAAGTATACATGCTCATACCATGTTAACGTCATATTCATAGTACAAAAAACCGGATCGGATCGGGCGGTTCAACAGGTGACCCGGACACTAGACCGGTCCGGAATAAGCAAAATATTGTTCTGCATTTGACCCAGCCAGACATCGGTTCAACAAGCAATTGAACCGTCAGATCGATGAACTGTGAACCGGTTTGACCTGACAAATTTTGCAAAAATTACATATTGACCCCAAAAAAATTTGGGGTCAATATGTAATTTTTACAAAATTTGTTATGGTTAAAATTGCAAAATAGCTCAAGATGGTACCAAAGTGTTTAATTTTTACTTTATATTTAAGTTATTGTAAAATATTAATGTGTATTTGATGAATATGTATATTTGAAAATGTATTTTTTAAGTAAACCGGCTCAACCAGTGACTCGAGCCTTCCACCGGGCCAATGGTCGGTTTTTTGCACTATGGTTATATTAGCACTAAAATAATCTTTTTCTCAAAAAAAAAAAAAAAAGAAAGAAATGCCACTTCAGCATAAACTTTTTTAAAGAAAATAGGCTAAAGTACACTTTTGGTCCCATAACTTTGGCAAAGGTTTCAATTTGGTCCCATAACTTTTTTTTGTTGAAATTTTGGTCCCATAACTTTAGCAAAGGTCTCAATTTGGTCCCATAACTTTTTTTGTTACAATTTTGGTCCCATAACTTTTAAAAACGTCTCACTGTTGGTCCCAGTACTGATTTTCATCCATTATCTGCCGTTAAAAATGATCTAACATACTGAGTTGGATGATGACGTGACAAACATGGGTGAAGTTATAGGACAAATGGAAATTAACTTAGGACCAACGATGAGACATTTTTAGAAGTTATGGGACCAAAATTGCAAAAAAAAAGTTATGGGACCAAATTGAGACCTTTTCCAAAGTTATGGGACCAAAATTGCAACAAAAAAAGTTATGGGACCAAATTGAAACCTTTGCCAAAGTTATGGGACCAAAAGTGCACTTTGGCAAAAATAAAATAATACATCATCAAACTGTCGACCTTCCCCTGAATCCATTCAAACCCTAACCCCCAATCTCATCCACACCCACACTTCATTTGAATACATCATCAGACTCCCCTCTTCATCTTCAACTTCATCATCTCGCTCTTGCTCCGATTGTCCCACAAACTTCCTCTCTTCCTTCACTATCACTTTTACACTCAGTGATGAGTCATTTGTAAGCAAAACCATCGACTCAGTTTCTGCTAGGTCCTTTTCAAGCATGGTGACGCACCGCTGCGGACAACAACGAAGAAGACAACAAAGATGATGAGGTATTTACCATAAATTGTGACAGTAATCATCCTGATATCGAGTTATAAGTTCATGCTGAATAGTATTTACTATTTAATTATCTATAACCAGACTTAATTATATGCAAGAAAGGAAGAAGAAAAATAAACATATGGCACTATTTGGTTGAGAGAACTTAAAAGGAAACGAGTGAAATTGGCGAAAACTCTTACAACAGGAAATTGATGAAGGGATCCGGTTTCCTAATTTATCACATTCCCAATGCAAATCAACCAAAATTTCAGAAAAAAAAACTGTATAAAAAATTGATGAAGCCATGAAGGATAAAATAATTGCATTGCATTAAAAGACCCCACCAGAGTTGTATGCCTGATTTTGTTTCACGACTGTTTATTATGGAAGGATAAAAATTAATACAAGGAAATATATCTGAGATTAAACATGATATATAAAACGTCAATTTGTGGCATTCAGCCAGCAGTGTTTTGATTTACAATTAAATAAAAGAAAAAACCATCAAAGACGCAGCTTCCAATCAGCGTTCTGTAATTGGTAGAAGAAATTTTGCAACCACGGTATAGGAATGGCAGTGAAGCTCCTTCATTGTACGAGCCAAGTTCCATCCACGTTCGTCATGGGAAAGCCATTGTACATTCATTTCGAAATTCAGTTATTGGCCTCATTATGTTATACCTTGATCCAACGTGCATCACTAATTTTCAAAGTAATCTGCTGGTATCTCTGGAGGAGAAGGCAGCATTGCCACAGACTTAAACTGTTCAAATTTTAAAAAAACAATTCACTCAGTTGACCATTGTAGTTAGTCAAAACAAAGTAATACAACGAAAGGAAGATATTATTACCTTGTGCTGTTTGTATTTCTCTCGTATAGCTTGCAAAGATCCTCCTCTCTTTGCCAAATACAAGTCGAGTAAGATTAGCACGCATTCTTTCAAATCAGATGATTTATATCCCGAGCATTTTTCCAGGGCTGAATTCTGCCAATGCCCAATGGGGTTCAAATCAATTAATGCCTTGATAACACAGATCTTAAGTTGATTCATTTATTAAAAGCTAAGCTACATTGTTATGCTTAAGATCAAATGCTCACCCATGGATGCACCTTAGGCCAGATGATAAATCTAGCAAGAAATACAACTGAAGCAGCAATAAGAGAAGGTAAGAATTTAATGCAGTTATAGTCCAGCAAGCTTAGCTCAGCAAGATAGCAGCCTAGAAACTCAAGCTGCAGATTTTCAGAATCTGCACCACAAAACCTCCTGCACCAAAAATTACATGCACAAATCATTAGATCAATGTTGTTCAATCAGGATCTCAACAGTTCCTTCAACAGTACAATTAAGAACAGATCAAGGGAAATTCTTACCTTAGAAACGTCTTTACAGTAGGATTGCCCATTTCAAATTTGAGTGACTTGAGTATAGCAGCCTCCATTGCCACAACCTCTGCCTTGGTGTATGTATTGTCGGTGATGTAGCAGAATTCTTCCACATGAGGAGGGCTAATTTCTTCATACTTCCTACATATTAGAAAGAACCGGAAATATAAGCTCATATGCAGAGTGGCAGAATAGCAATTGCAGAAGTATAGACAGATACTGAAGTCTTACGATGCAATGAACATGGATGAAATGCCCAACAACTGAAGTTTCTGCTTGCTGACTTGATTGGCAGAAAGGAAGCGATCAATGTAGGAAACAGAGAGGTAAAGAGTGTCAGAGAGAAGCTTGTATTCCTCTGCGACTTCCACTAACCAATCAACTAATATTCCCCTCATGTTGGCAGTAACATCTTTCTGAACTTTATCGAGATAGTCAGATGCTGGTCTTCTCTTCGGCTCCATCTAAGGATCAAGTAAATATCAGAATTGGTTCAAATTGAAACGCAAAAACAACTTAGCATTCATTATTCCCCCTAAAAAAATATGAGCCTAATGAGAACCAAATGAATCTAATCAACACGGAGTTATGGATTAAAAATAGTGTAATGTGTGTCTAACAATTATAACCCAGTCAATAGCAACAGCACCTTACTTTCATAAATCAGAATTACCTCCATTTTGCGCAAATAAGTATAAATATCCGAAGTATAAGGGTCGCTAATTTGTGGATCATCCAAATCGGAATCGGCGACTGATTTCACATCGACCTCAAGTGCCTTGACATTGGAATCATCCACAGCCTTTTTCACCCTCGTATTCTTTCGATTCTTGAGTTTATGCGGCTTCAATCCCGAATTGAAAGTTTGAGGATGAGTAAGATTCGATAAATGGGGAAGTTCCCCCAAAACCACCCGCTTCCTTTTGGGGGATCGCGTATGAGATAAGCAGGCGGCGTCGGCCCTCCTCTTTGATGCGCGAGTCTCCATCTCCTAATGACTGTAGTGCTGATTTTGGATTTGAGTACAGAGGAGAGGAGAGGGAGGAAGAAAGAAGAAGCAAGAATGGAAGATTTGGAGGTGAAGATTGGAAGGAGGGAAATGAGTAATATATAATAATGAGAGAGAAGCAAGGAAGAAGTGAACGCGCCATGTCTGGTTTTTGTGATTTTTGAAACGAAAGGGAAAACGAAAATGTGAAATGTGTATGAATGCCGCTACTGGCATCGGTCGAAAATTTTAGCTTTTGGGTTTGGTTTTGGCGATGTCCGCTACATTCAAAAATCAAAATTTTCAGATGTACTTTGTGTTGGTTGCTTAAGCTTATTCAATATTATTTGGTTTTTCGTGTGGCGGGATCCTTTTGCGCCTCGGCTATCCAATTATAAAATAGTCCCACAAAAAACAAATTAAAACAATATTAGTTTTGGCGCTGCGTGAAATATGAATGAAGCAATAGTACCGCCTAGTCCTACTAAATTAACAAAATTATTTATATTTTTTTGTAATAATTAATAACTCAATTATTTATAAATTAACTAAATACCTCATGTTTATACTAAAATAATAATAGTACTTATTTCCCACCAAAACAGTAATAATAATAATAGTATTTNAATTATTCCACACTCATATTAGCCCACAATTTCGGTCCATCGAGTTCCAAATGGTCCACCGCTTAGCTATTGTAATTTGGATATCGCGACATTCGGTCCACCGTTTTATATCTTCGGTCCGCTATTCATGAAGTAATTCTTCCACACTCATATTAACCCATAATTTCGGTCCACCGAATTTAAAAATCGGTGGACCAAATCTCGGGATATAAAAAGAATCGACGGCCCATTCCACACAAATGCAAACCCTCTCTCTCTCGATTCTCTCTCTCTCTCTCTCTCTCGTCTCTCTCTCTCATCTCTGTCTCTCTCTCTCTCATCTCCGTCTCTCTCTCTCTCTCTCATCTAGCGTCCGCCGAAATTGTTCCTCCTGAGATAAATCTGTTGGTGAGATTAAGAAAAAAAAAAAAAAAAAGAAGAAGAATAAATGGTTGATTGAATTGTTAATTAGTTATGTACTTGGGCTTAAAGGAATTGATGAATCTCGTGTCTGTGTTGTTTGATTTGGGAACAAAAGGAAGAGAGAACACTCGGTTTGAATTGATCACTCTGTTTGGATTTTTGAGAAGAGAGAGAGACGAGAGAGAACAAAAGGAAGAGAAGAAGGAAGGGGCAAAATAACAATTTAGGCCAACACAAATTTGATTTAATTATAAACTGGTCCATTATTGAGGGAAATGATTCTTTTGCCCTTGTGATGGTGATTGATTGTATTAGAATATAGGTAATTGTAGGTGATAAACTGGAAAATGACTGGCACTTACCTAGTTCACCGGAGAGGGCTGCGAGAGCCAAGACTTGAGCAAAGACCTGCAAAAGCTTCACAGGGGGGCCCTGCGAAGTGTACTCCGACGCTCAAGTTAGTAAGAGAGTAATCAGAGAGTGAGAGAGTTTTAGAGTGTAAGAAGTAGCTAACCTTGAACTGGTGAAGTGGGCTCTATTTATAGAGCAGGGAGGAGAGAGGTGGTCAGCGTGCGGGGCGGACCACGTTCTGGACACGATCTCCACCAGCGAAGATGGTGGAGACCGAGATTTGCGGGACAAGGCAATCGTGGGTGATTGCGTGTTGCGTCTGTAGGCGGGCGCCTAGAAACTGGAGATCGTGGGTGAGTCAGTTCGTAGCCCACGATCTCCCGTAGCGTGGATTGCGGAGCAGGGTGATCGTGGGTGGTCACGGGTCATTTGGGGGACGGGCGCCAAGACCCAGGATGGATCATGAGCGCCCCTAAGCGAGTTTAGGGCGCCCGACTGACTCGAGGGCGCTTCGCAAGGTGCGGAGGGGAGAAGAGGCCCGGTGCGAGGGCCGTTTAGGCGTACGCCCAAATAGTGATGTATCAGTAGGTATATGTATAGGGGTATAAATGTAATTGAGTGTGTTTGATTATAAAAAAAAATCATGATTATAATTTGATCAGGAAAAAAAACCTCAACGAACGTGTTTATTATGATTATAATCAGAACAGATTATAATCAAAACGTAAACAAACTTGGCGTTAGTTCTTTTAGAAAAAAAAAATAAACTTAGTTCAAATAAATTAATATTTAATTTGTGTTTTGCATACTACTATAGGGAAAAAGTTTTCGAAAGAGAATATTTCACAATATTTAAAATTTTGAAACATTATTTAAATATATATTTGAATCGGAGATTAAGCAGAATTAGCCAATTAGGTGTGTTTAAAACCAAACTAAAGTAAAATTGGACTAAACCAAACAATTAGTTGTTTGATTTGATTAAAAATATATTAAATTTAAAATTGAATTGTTTGATTTGGTTAATGGCATTTTGATATCCTGTAAAGTGAGAAAAAAATGAACAATTAAAGAAAAAAGTGTCAAAATATGAATCTCATTGATATTTTTTTTTCTCTAAGGATTTATTTCTCTCTTTACACTACACGCTTGTTGTGAAATTCATGTTCTTGGTTATAATGGTTTAAACATACAAATAACTAAATCGAATTAATTGTGGATTGGTAAATGGATAAACAATATTAAAGATAAGAAGCGTCGTATTAATTAATTGAAGATTGCGCCCATAAAAACTTGACAACAGTGTATTTTAATTTTGCCAAGTCAAAATTATCATTAAAAACAAACAGCACACTATACGGCTGAGTCAGATCAGATATATATATATTAACGTAAGATTTGGTTGTAACATCTATAAACAAAAAAAAAAAAGATTTGCATAACGATGAAAATCAAGAGAGCTAGATTATATATATAGAAGCACATCAGAAGCAATTAATTATATAGGTGCATCTGACTGTGAAGAAAATGCAAATACATGTTCAAGATTTGCAGTGCCTTCTAAGTTCTAAGTTGAAAGGCAAAAACATACACGCATATGCATGCATACATGTTTTATATAAAGAGCAGATATATATGGATCATGTCTGACGTTGATGAGGGTGATCGGGCAATAATAACATGTTTGAATTAGGGTAATTATAATGAGAGAAATACAGTTCACATAGTTGTAATTGTCCATCACCCGTCTCTGCACCTGGAAAACATCCATTCCCTGCCAACAACATATATATCTAATCGTCAATGCACACCACTCCAAAACCGCCTCCACAAATAATATGAATATATATATAATAGGGGCTTTGCGTGCCCTAACGGGCACGCAAATATGTATGTAAAATAAATAAGGGACTAAATTGTTAACTTAGTAAAGAAAGAGAGACTAAATAATAAATTTTCTCTTATTTTTAATTTCATAGACTATAGTTTTAAACATGGACGACCAGAAAGGGGTGGAGCCATATATATATACTAGAGGCTTTGCGTGTCCGTTATATGTATGTAAAATAAATGAGGGACTAAATTGTTAACTCAGTAAAAAAGAAGGGATCAAATAATAATTTTTCTCTTATTATTAATTTTGTACTGTAGTTTTAAAATGTGGACTACCAGAAAGGGGTGGAGCCATATAATATAAGATATATATATATATATGAAAAAAAAATATTTTTGTCTCTAAACTTTACATTATTTTTTAATTTTGTCCTCAAAATATAGTTATTATTTATTTTATTTATAAGGGTTTACATATTAATCAAATTTATTTTTATCCAATGAATGACAAATATGTGACTTATGAGTTATGACATTTAATGTAAAATTGTTAACGAAAATTAAATTCGGACTTAAATTGAAAATCATGTGAAGTTTGTCATTCGTTCATTGAATGGAGTTAGAACATATGATTAAATTGATTAAAATGTAAAATTTATAGATCAAAATTGACAATAAAAATTTTTGAAAATGAAATTAAAAGTTGATGTAAAATTTGAAAATCAAAATAGTGTTTTTGCCCCATATATATATATATATATATATATATATATACTAGGGGCTTTGCGTGTCCTAACGGGCACGCAAATATTAGGGATCAAAATGAAATTGATAATAAATATTATGGATCCAAGTGAGGTTTTGGCCAAAAAAATAAATTCCCACATTATAGAAAAAGAAGGACGACCAGAAAGGGGTGGAGCCATATAATATAAGATATATACACTTTTTATTTTCATAGCTCTATCTAAATCATTCAACTAATTAAGGAAAATATGGATTATATTTTAGTTCTTGAAAAATAGTAACATTTAATTCAGTCACTAAAATAATATAATATTACTTTCATACTCCAACAGTCAAATTTCTATGTAAGTAAAAAGTTATCAAGTTAATATTCTCTTAAATGAACAATTATGTTAATATAGATAAAATTTAAGTATAAGGGTGTCATTAAAATGAATTTCATATTTGAGAGAATAATTTAACAATAATTGTTTTCAAATAATTAATTTAGAAGTCACTCTAATTATCAAGAATTAAAATATATATATATTCCAAATGAACAAATAGACTGATGTAAGAGTGTACACAGGCCGGGTTTTGGCCGGGCCATTTTTTTTATTTGAATTATTTATTTATATTATATATTTTTTAACTTATATAAATTGATTAAAAATTAATTATAGATCAATTTACTGATATTTTTTTAGTAATAAACACATTTAAATTAATTTCTTCGTTAAAATATATTAATTTAATTGTGATTAAGTATATATTTTATGTTTTTTAATATAAATTTGATAAAAACAATAATACATACATATTTTCTAAGATTAAAAAAAATATTTAATAATAAGAAATATAAATATATATAATAAAAAATATATACATTTTTAAAAAAAAAATGAGTATACTCTAAGTTGGGCTAAATTTTAAAAAGATAAACTCCGACCCAAACACCCGGGTCAGGTCTTGTACACTAGATTGATGAATGAATGATGTAAGTAACGGATTTAAAAGCAAGGGGCGCGAGAAACGCGAATAAAGTATTTATAGACATAACTTAGTTTGGGCATTTCACAGTTTCAAAACGTAAACTGTTTGACACATTTGAGGGCCCAACAGTACTGGAGAATATTCGTTTGTCTCGTTTGTATAAATAAAAAAAGCGTTAAATAATTGGATGAATATAATGTTACGTTGATAGAATACCTGAAGTTGGAGGGTGGTGGAGTTGTGGCCATGGGGAAGAGTTGATGTCAATAACATGTCCAAAATCATCCTGATTTAACCCATCAGTGGGACTCAAGTGACTCTGACCATCCCCATTATTATCCATGGTTTGGGCATGCATCAGTATTGAAGTTGGCGATAACATATCAACCACATTCTGTGATTGTTGATCCCTAATAATTAAGAAGTGCAAATTAATTAAACAAACAACACATACATTTCAATCATATATATATGACTATTAATTGCTTAATTACCTCTGTGTGAGAGTGAGAGGAAGAAAGGTATTGGCGTCCGCAAAGTTCAGGAAATGACTCTGTGGAACCCATTGGTCCCCTAAATTATTCTTCGAGCTTCCGCCACCAATTCCATTCACATCTATGGGATTCGCAAGATTTACCTATATATAATATAATCCATCATATTAGACACACAATACTTTTTTACATGATCAGAAATTAAGGAAAGCTAAGGGGAAGGTTAATTAGTATTAATAATTACCTGTACATGTGAAGATGCATTAGAAATATACTCTTCCTGCTCCAGGAATCGCTGTTATGCATATATATATCAAACAATTTTTTGGTTCTGGTAAGCTTTCGTGAACATTAATATATAACACAAGCAAGCAGAAACCATACTTTTCGGAGCTGGACTTGTTTGAGAGTTTCCACAAGGGTTTGTTCACGAAATTCAGCCTCGCGCAGTGTGGTGATTTCAGAAGCGTCTCCTTCGAATAACCTACAAATTAATTTGTGTGTCACCCGGTCAATTAAGGTTGATCCAATCCAATTGACGATAATCAACAAGAGAAGATGAAATAAATATACATACCTTAGCCTCTTCTCCATTTCTTTCAATTGAGACTTGCACAGAAAAAACTCCTTTTTAATATTCTGATTCAAGTTTGATTTTCACACAACTAATTAGTATACTAGACTTGGCAATAAAACTATATCTACTATGTAGACGAGACATAAATCTGGAAAGAAAATATACCTCAAGCTGGGAGTCTGCAGTCATTGGGCTTCCTCGCAACGTAGTTTTAGAAAACGAGTCATACACACATCCACAGTAGTTGTTACCCATAATTAACCAATTAATATAATTGACTTTACTTGGAATGGATGATTAATTAGTATATATATATATATATTCAAGGTATACCTAGAAGCTTGGTATAATTCTTCGGTTTCAACTTTCGACTGACTGAGAATTCTTTGAATATGCTGCAGATAGATAAACACATAGGATCATCAGTAACCCCAAAAAACAAATGGGTTCGTGAACAACATGTGATCATAGAAATTAATTGGGTAAAATACCTCTTGATTGTTCAACCTTCGAAAATGCACCGTACCATGAAGCAAAGGAAGGAAAGCAAGGCATATGTTAATAAATAGGATGAAAAAAATAATATTACACATAGAAAACAGCGTACTCAGCTATACCTCCCTCGATCGTGGTCAGAAAGGTTGAGATATCGCTGGAGAATTTCCTCGATGCTACACATATTAAAATACACAAAAAAAAATGAAGAATAATAAGAATTAATCTCTAGTTATTGACCGAGAATATATCTATTCTTAAAAAAAAGAATATTGGTGAATACCTTTTGGTTCCAGAGAAGATGCTGGGTCTGCCAGAGGGGGAAAACATGATAAGAGCGACATCAACGTCGCAGAGAACAGAGAGTTCATAAGCTTTCTTGATGAGGCCATTCCTTCTCTTGGAGAAAGTGACCTGTCTGTTGGTTACGTTTTCGATCTTCTTGATCTGAAGCTTCACTCTTCCCATCTTTCTCTCTTTCTCTCTCTCTCTCTCCGAATCACAAGATCGATTTGAAGATGGTGGCTAGACAGAGAGAAAAGCAACTGGACCGAGAGCTTAGGCGGCCAAGAGAGAGCAAAATAAGGAGAAAAGGTAAGAAATGTAGGGGGAGGCGTTTTGTCTGCGTCAGGCTAATTACAAATTTACAACAAAGGTGACGACTGAAGAGAGAGAGAGTGAGAGATGGCGGTTTATAATGTTTAGAGAGGGACATTATTAGTTCACTTAATTATAGTACTATTAATTTATAAAATTAAACATGGCACTCCATGGGTCTCTCTACTCTCAAATCAGTTATATCTACTAACAAGGAGTTAATGTAAGTAATAAACCACTAATTTGGATCTTCAATAGTATATTAGGTGTAATGCTAAAAGAGAAAGTCAAATACGTGAGTTTCACACATACTTTTTCTTGATTTTTAAGGGTTCACTTCTTTCTCTCTTAGTATTACACTTATAGTACACTATAGTCGAGAGACCTTAAGAATAAACCACTTTAAGGGTTCACTTCTTTCTCTCTTAGTACTACACTTCTTTCTCTCTTAATACTACACTTGATATCGTTTAAGTAAGATTTCGAGTTTGAGGCCTTAAGAATGCAATTACTCCTATTGGAATACTCTCCCACTATAGTCGAGAGACAAACCCTCGGATACTAGGTGTGGGAAACAACAAAAAAAAAGTTAAACTTATGGATTTGAAATCTTGGGAATGCAATTATTTTTGTTGGCGTACTCTTCTATCATAGCCAGATGTGCGCGGGCCCCACCCCAAGTCGAATATGGAATAATCAAGGCAAAATTTTAGATATCGAGGGGACAATAAAAATATATATATACAATACCGATGCAGGTTGGTCTATGTAGTTAGAATACTGGCCATATGGTATTTTTATTAAATGAGGTTTCAGATTTTGAGACTTCGTAAATGCAAATATTTTCATTAGAAATTTTATTACTTTAATCAAATATGTCATATATATCAAATTCAAATTAGTCACAACAAAAATCTAGAGCAACAAAAAAACCAAATGAAGTAAATATATATATATATATATTAAGAGGGATTCATATTACATTCTTGCCTATGTATATGTATATGTATAGGCCAAAACCTCAAATTGGTTTGCACTTATGTATATGTATGTGGTGGATTTCAAATTGATTCCTTATGTTTCATTTGTTTTAAATTGATCTACATGTTTTTATAATTTTTTAAATTGGTCTTAGAAATACTAAATAATATAGTCATATTTTTCTCATTTGAAGTTTGAATGCGATGAATTCAGAGTTACATGTTCCTTTTGATGAATACTTTGGATCATCAACAAACGAGATCAAATCAAGTATAAAAAGTAAATAACTTCTATTAGAATACTCTCTCACTATAGCTAAGTATGCGATACGAGTCAATTCAAATTAGTCGAGAGACAAACCCTCAAATACCAGGTGGGAAACAACAAAAAAAGTTAAACTTATGGATTTGAAATCTTGGGAATGCGATATTTTTGTTGGGATACTCTTCTATCATAGCCAGATGTGTGTGGGCCCCACCCCAAGTCGAATATGGAATAATCAAGGCAAAATTTTAGATATCAAGTGGACAATAAAAAAATATATATACAGTACCAATGCGGGTTGGTCTATGTAGTTAGCATACCGGCCATATGGTATTTTTATTAAATGAGGTTTCAGGTTTTGAGACTTCGTAAATGCAAATATTTCCGTTAAAATTTTTTTTACTTTAATCAAATGTGTCATATATATCAAATTCAAATTAGTCACAACAAAAATCGAGAGCAACAAAAAAAACCAAATGAATTAAATATATATATATATATATATTAAGAGGGATTCATATTACATTCTTGCGTATGTATATGTATATGTATATGTATATGTATAGGCCAAAACCTCAAATTGGTTTGCACTTATGTATATGTATGAGGTGGATTTCAAATTGATTCCTTATGTTTCATTTGTTTTAAATTGGTCTACATGTTTTTTTATAATTTTTTAAATTGGTCTTAGAAATACTAAATAATATAGTCATATCTTTCTCGTTTGAAGTTTGAATGCGATGAATTCAGAGTTACATGTTCATTTTGATGAATACTTTGGATCATCAACAAACGAGATCAAATCAAATATGAAAAGTAAATAACTTCTATTAGAATACTCTCCCACTATAGCTAAGTATGCGATGCAAGTCAATTTAGATTAGTCGAGAGACAAACCCTCAGATACTAGGTGGGAAACAACAAAAAAAAGTTAAACTTATGGATTTGAAATCTTGGGAATGCAATTATTTTTGTTGGGATACTCTTCTATCATGGCCAGATGTGCGCGGGCCCCACCCCAAGTCGAATATGGAATAATCAAGGCAAAATTTTAGATATCGAGTGGACAATAAAAAAATATATATACAGTACCAATGCGGGTTGGTCTATGTAGTTAGCATACCGGCCATATGGTAATTTTATTAAATGAGGTTTCAGGTTTTGAGACTTCGTAAATGCAAATATTTCTGTTAGAAGTTTTTTTACTTTAATCAAATGTGTCATATATATCAAATTCAAATTACTTTAAAAAAAATTAAGAATTTATGTTAAAGTGTGAAGATGAAGATTATAAAAAAAAATTAAGTTTAAGGTTTAGGGTTTAGGGTTTTAGAGTTTAGTGTTTTTAATATTTTTAAGGACTAAATTGGATAAAGATGAAGATTACAATTTTTTTTTAAGTTTCAGAGTTTAGGGTTTTTAATATTTTTAAGGACTAAATTGAAATGTTTGAAAGAATTTTGGGACACTTTACAATTTAAGTTTTAGAGGTTTTAGGGTTTTTAATATTTTTAAGGACTAAATTGAATGAAGATGAAGATTAAAAATTTTTTTAGAGTTTAGAGTTTAAGGTTTAGGGTTTTTAATATTTTTAAGGACTAAATTAAAATGTTTGTAAGAATTTTGGGACACTTTACAATTTTATTTTGAGGATTTGAGACTAAAATGAATGAAGATGATGAAAAAGAGGGAGAATTGAGAATGATAGAATAAAAATGGGTTAGAGACCTATTAGTGCACTAGCCAAAACGTGCGTTTAATGGAAATATGCTGAGGTGTTGCTATTTTATGACGTAGCACATTTTTTTTCGATCATAACGGGATCTGACGTGGACATAACGGGACACGTCAACGCATAACCAGACACATAAACGTCTGTTATGGCCACGTTAGCTTTTTTGTAAGGACAATATTACAGAGGGACTTATTAGTTAAGCGTTTCGAAAATTCGGAGACTGACTTGTACACTGAGTAAAATTCAAGGACCTATCAACCAGCGCCTCCAAAATTCAGGACCGCTTACTAGTTTTCTAAAAAAAAAAAATTTAAGAGGGATTCATATTATATTCTTGCCTATGTATAGGCCAAAACCTCAAATTGATTTGAACTTATGTATGTATGAGGTGGATTTCAAATTGATTCTTTATATTACATTGTTTTAAATTGGTGTCCTACTTGTTTTTATATTTTTTCAAATTGGTCTTAGAAATATTAAATAAATTGGTCATATTTTACTCGTTTGAAGTTTGAATGTAATGAATTCAGAGCTACATGTTTCTTTTGATGAATACTTTGGATCATCAACAAACGATATCAAATCAAGTATAAAAAGTAAATAACTCGTTTTACAGTTAAACAAATAAAGTTGATTATATCTCTGATATTTCGTTTTAAGTTTGAATGTGATGAGTTCGAAACTATGTGCTAACTCTTGAATAATTATTTCTTTACCCTAAGGTTAAATTGCCTGATCAATTTGAGGTATTATGAAAAATATAGGACCCATTCGAAACAAATGAACATAAGATATCAATTTGAAATTCACTTCATATATAAGGGACCAATTTGAGGTTTTTGGCCTATATCTATATTCTATATATATATACGCTAATTTTTCATGCATCGGGTACATCCTGCATTTCTCCGGCTGCAAAGTGCAAACTCACACCAAGTGAAATTAATTAAAGTGGATCGGCAGAGGGTTAATTGGAGATTATAATTACTTGTAATGTTCTGGCGGCAATAATTATTATTATTTATAAAACTTAATGATTTCACTACCAAACTACGAGATTACTATGTCTATATGATACTAACTACTACCCTAATAATTAATTAGTGATAGGGTTCAGACAATGAAAATTGGCTTGTACGTCTACCTTGTTTTCTAATTTCTATTCGACCCCCGTTTGAGAGTGTTTGTTTCCTGCTCAAAGGAACAGCAGACTATAAAAAAAATACGTAATCAAGTGAACGACAAGAGTATTATTGGAGTTTAATAATGTTTCATTATTTTCCTTTTCGCTAAGGTTTTATACATATATACATATATATCCAGCATCAAGTGTTTTGTATTGTGTCTACCTGTACTGGATTTGTACTATGTAGAATGTTGAGAGACTAGTCAGTGTCGTGAAGGAGTTCAAGCTTCAATCATCAACTTCAACATCTAAGGGTCGCACGAGAAAAGAAGATAACGAGAGATAACGAAGGAGTTCAAGACTACTGATGCTAATGTGGCCGGTATTTCGTATTTATATTTTATACTAAAGTAATTAACTTATAAACCCTTCAAGAATGAAGAATGATATATTTTTTTTGGTTACGCGATAAAGCTCTTTTCATTTTTGCATTAATTTTTTTTAATAAATATATGACACCTACAAAAAAAAAAATTGTACAAGACCAATCATAAAAGTGATAAAATATTAAACCAACACATATTTTTGCATGAATAATTATAGACTATACGTAATGGTCTTAAATTACAAAATTTGCGACTACATCTTACATAAGTCAATAAAGCAATTTGGATAGATTTTATATTTTATTCCATATTAATAAGAAAATTGCATAATGGTCTTAAATTACAAAATTAGCTATTAAGTGTTTTTTTTTAAAACCAAGATATCTTATGGAAGCAAAATGATCATTCTATTTTCAGTTTAATTTTTAGCCAGTTTTGATAAATTTATAATTAGAAAATAATAATTTTATAATAAAAGAAAATAATTATATATAAATAAAAATATATTTAACCTATTTATGAAAAATAAATTTAATTAAGAATAAAATACAAGAGTTGTCATAAAAATAAAAAGTAATATGTTGTATGAAATTGAAAGTTCTGGGGTGTACTTAGATTTTGAAACTAGGGGTCTAAATTGAATTATCACTCTTAAAGTTGAAGGAGCTTCTTATATTATTAAAGCTAGTTGTTGGACTATTTAACTAAAGCTATCAAATTGGGCTCAGCCCATTGGCCCGCATAAAAACATACGAGCCGACTAACAAAATTAGATTATTTTTAAAATGGGTCGGGCCGGGCTAGCCCCTTTTCATGAGGGCTAAGAAGGGTCGAACTAGACACAGACTAGCCCATTTTATTAAAAAAAGTATTTATCTAATGTTTTTAAATCAATAAAATAATAATTAATAATAACAAATATTATTATAAAAATAATTTATCAATGAAAGACTACTATATGAACATGCCGGATGATTAAGAATTGAAGAATTAAATGAAATATATAATAATATTATAAACAATAATAATATTTACTTATCATTTCACTCATTATTTTATTACATTATGTAGTGAAATTATAATATTTCTATTTTATATTATATACTTGTATTTTTTTTGTTATATATCGAGTTATATTTAATATATTTTTATAAAAAAATTTATAATAAGCCCATTATATTGGACTAGCCCTGACCCAACAAAGGGTCGGGCCGGGCTAAAATTTTCTCAGCCTATTTTAAAAACAGGCTAACCCAGCCCAAACCTTAAAATAACGGGCCAAAGCGGGTTTGGGTCGGACCATGCCAAGCTAGCCCATTATGACAGCTTTATATTTAACATATTTTTAAATTTTTATGTAGATTTTTATAACTTAAACTAATAAGTTGTAAAATTTTATGGGAACACGAACAAAACACATGTTATTTTTTATTGAATGTTTAATTGTGATATTTGATGTACTTTTTTTAGGTGTTGCATTATATAACAACTTATTATTTAAGGGTTGTTTGGGTAATTAAAGGAGGGATGAGGAGAGATTAGAGGGAGAGGGAGAGGGAAGGGAATAGAATGTGAGATTAAGCCTTTGTTTGGAAAGTTAATCCCTCATTTGTCTTTTCTCTTCACATAAATTTTAAATATATTAATTTGAGATATTTTAGAAGAGAAATTACTCCCCTAAAAAAAAGAGAAAGTAATTTCTTCTCCCTAGCCATTCAATATCTTCCGTTCAATTCCCTCCAATTATCCAAAGAAACCGTTAGAGATCCAAATGACCAACACCTTTATGTCATTCATGATGTATATCTGCTTATATAGTTATATTTCAGTTCCATAACGTGAATGGAACAATTGGTCCATGTATGATATATGTTCAAATGACTGGCTAATATATAGCACCACTTCAGTTATCAGAAAATATATCATTCTTTTGAATAAAAACCAGGAGAAGCAACTTAAGCAAGCAGGTTAATACTTAAATAGGATTAAAAAGTAATTAACTTTCCTAAATATGCGAACAAGTCCATAACTATCAGATCGATTTGGAGTAAGGCCCCGTGCTTTATATTTTTTATTTAAAGATACATATTAATTTACTTGAAAATTATAATTAAAATGGTTAAAGGGTCATTTTGGTCCTAAATGTATGCCCAAATGTTCATTTTGGTCCATTATGTTTCAAAATGTTCAAATTGATCCTAAATGTTTGCAAAATATTTCATTTTGGTCCTAAATGTTGACAAAATGATTCATTTTGGTTCCAAACTATTGAATTTGATCACATTTCTCTCGTCTCTCATTTCAAGTTCAAAGGACTTGTTAAGAGGAACTCATAGCTCTAAATTCGTCGCATTTGAATTTGAAACGAGAGATATATGATCAACTTTGCTTGTTTGACCAAGAAACGAGAGATTTACTTTTAGGACTGATTTGACCTCGTTTAATAACGATCCCAACTAGATAGAGAAAGTACTATTCGATAATATAATATGTAGTTCTAAACTTGTCAAGTTTTAACTTGAAACAAGCCATATTCAATAGTTGGGACCAAAATGAAACATTTTGCAAATATTTAGGACCCATTTGAACATTTTGAAACATAATGTACCAAATTAAACATTAGGAGTTAGGACACACAATTTAGGACCAAAATGACCCTTTAAGCAATTAAAATTGTTGATTTGTTCATTCCCAGTCAAATTAAAGTTATGTACGGCTTGTTTGGGGTAATTATTAGAGTTTAATTAAGGAAGTTTTATATGGCACTATCAAGGCCATAGCCCATAGCCCCTAACGAACCCAAATATGGAAACAAGAAATTACCTTGAATCTTCTATGCAGATCATGCTCATTAAGTGATATACTTGCCCCTTAAGTCTTGTTCTCAAATGTACTATAATTGTCTAATCGGACTTTGACTGTTTGACTAGAGATCTCAATTTTCACATTGATCTGCTCATTAAGTGATATACTTGCCCCTTAAGTCTTGTTCTCAAATGTACTATAATTGTCTAATCGGACTTTGACTGTTTGACTAGAGATCTCAATTTTCACATTTATTTAAATGTATATTTTTGAAGGGGTAATGCTAACAAGTGTCCTTAAGAGACTTAATTACACTTAAATTTATATTTTGAAAATGCAAATTCACTTCACAATTTTAAAGAAGTAATAATGCACCTCAGAATTTTCATATAAAGGGACAAAAAGTTATTGTTTCTTTTAAATTCTGATGTAAATTTATATTTTCATTTTTCAATATAAAATTTCATTTTTAGAATGTTAATGCACATTAGCATTACCCTACTTTTAATTCTTATAAGGTTTGGCTGTAAAATTAAATTGTTACAACAATATAACTGTCTACTGTCCATTCTTATATTCAAGTATTTGAATTTTGAATGACAAATTAATTATGTCTTCCCATCGTGACTTCTTTGGTCAAATAGTAAGAACCAAGAAAAGTAGAAAACAATAACGTTTGTTCTGATGAATTATAATTTGTTTTAAATTTATATAAATTATTTAATCAATTAAATGCCATAATAAAACCTAATTTATATAAATATCTTGTTTGATTATTTACTTAGAGCAATAATTTTTTTGCCCATATTATTTGACCAAAAAAGATCTTTGTGACTTTATATTATGACTCATTTGACTAGTAATATTTGTATTAAATGTATTTATTTTTCAATCAACAGTTTGACCAATAAATTATCTTCATCTATTTTCCTTAAAAAAAATTAAATTATCTTCATCAATTGTCATCCTTCGACCGCATAGAAAATGGATCAGCTCAATCATATTTATTAAAATTTTGCTGAAGTATTAATTATTAACCATTAGATGTGTTGATTAACAATTTATTTGTTGACTTTTAAATTAAATCAATGGTCTGGATGAAATAATACAGCCACTGTACTGTAGCTGAGCCACTCCCGTAGGATGAACTCATGCCAGATCCAGTTGCCACAAGAAAATTAACGTGTTTATATTTTTTGCTTCCTCGTTAGCAGACGCCAATCCACAACCTAATACTAAATACATCTGCTTTCATGAGTTATGTTAAATATATTTTTGTTACAACATTATCTCTTACCGAGTTATATTTGAAACTGGGTTATATTGCTACATTTTATAATATTATATCATAGTTTTAATTGTCATATTCAAAATTATTCATTATACCACGGAACTCATTGATATCCATATTTTTCTTTTGATCATTCGAGTATTTTATTGTCTTGGCATTTTAATATTTGCTGTTTATCATTTTACAATTAATATTTACTTTCCCTAATTAAGCTGATTGAAAAAAAAATCATGATTTTTTACTTGGTTTTTATTTGTTTGGCATGTCTGGTATTTGAAAGCAGAAAGTCCCAATTGTTCAAATTTCAAAATTCAACCCATATCTAACATTTAGATATAATGAGAAAATTTCTCAACAAGAATAATTTTTTATAATATATTTTAAATAAAAAATATTATTTAAGTAATAACAAATCACTTACTACTTAAATTAATTTGAATTAATAATATATTATTTCCAGTTTTTGAAAAAATTATAATTACGAAGTACACTGTACACAGCTGCCCACGAGATATACAATATATTTTCTCCTATATTTTCTGATGATGCTCTGCTGAAATACACAATCTCGAATTTGAAAAACCATTTTTATTTTAAGTTCATATTATATTATATTATATATATATATATATATATATATTTTGAAGTTCATATTAAAACGTACAAAACAAGGCACAGAGTAAAAAACAAAGATTTTAACAGCTTTACTTAATTATTGTTTTAGGAGAATAATTAAGTGAAGAACTTGTATTTCCTTAAAAAAAAATTCCAAAGGGAATAGCATAGATATAAAATAACAAAACGAACAATATGTTTTTCTTAACGATTTTTAAATGATAACAAAAATATGTAGTCATAAAAAAATATTCACGCGTTTACTATTGATAAATTAGAAAAAAGGACAGACTTACCTAGTTCAACAAGTGAGGTCTGCAAGAGCAAATTGATCGTCCAAGTACTTACAAGAACTTCACAGGGGGGCCTGCGAAGAATACTCTGACGCTCAAGTTAGAATATGAGAGATGTGAGAGCAAGAGAATTCTGAAAGGTGAGAAGTAACTAACCTTTGTCTACTGGGTTGAGCTCTATTTATAGAGCAGGGTGAGAGTGGTGGCCAGCGCACGGGGCGCACCACGTAGTCGAGCACGATCTCCATATCGTGAGAATATGTTTTGCAAGACGAAAGTCTTCATCTGGGCAGAGCTGATGGATGTGACGGGTTCTGCCTCGATCCACTTTGTGAAAAAGGTCGATCGCGGCGATGAGGAATTTCCAGCTAGGATGGAGACCGAGAATTGCGGAGCAGGGCAATCGTGGGTGACTGCGTCAAGCCGGGGGCGAGCGCCGTAATCCCGGATGGATCACGGCCGCCCCTAAATGTGCGGAGAGGCATTCGACTGGTTTGAGTGCGCCTTGAAGGGTTTGGAGGGGAGAAGAGGTCTAGAGCGAAGACCTATTAGGCGTACGCCCAAATAGTGATGTATCAACTATTAATGTACATACTGCTAAAAACTCAATGTTGGGTCTGCACCACATTAAACAGTTAATGTGGACACTATACAAACTTCCTTGAAACACAACAAATGGAGTAAATACAATAAAATTTTTTTTTTTGGCCTGAAGTAAATACAATAAATTGACCCCAAAATTATCAGTAAAATATAAAATAAACAAATATTAGTAATAGAATAACAATAAGAAGAGTAAATTGTAAATTAAATATTTGAAAAACATACTTAGAATTTAGAATCAATTTGATAAATATCATGTGCAATATCAACAAAATTTAAAATATTATATTAGTTATTAAAATTTTAATTAGTATCATTAAATAAATATATTTTCTTTTCGAAGAACTTTATAGATTGAAACCTCTTGAAGATTGAAAGATATTGGCTTCATAATTTTATATTTTAAAAACTAGACATATTTTAGGAACACAAGTTTTAAAAAAGATATGGTATATTAAGTAAAGGGTAAATTACACTTTGGTACCCTGTGGTTTGAAACTTGACACTTTGGTACCCTGTGGTATTCTCCTTGAATACTTTGGTACCATTTGGAGCTATTTTGTAATTTTAACCATAATAAATTTTGCAAAAATTACATATTGACCCCTAATTTTTTTTAAAGTTTTCATTTTAGTCCCTAGATAATATGTATCTAGGGATATATTTGTAATTTTTTAAAAACTTTTTGGGGTCAATATGTAATTTTTGCAAAATTTATCATGGTTAAAATTACAAAATAACTCCAAAGGGTACCAAAGTGTTAATGGAGAATACCACAGGGTACCAAAGTGTCAAGTTTCAAACCACAGGGTACCAAAGTGTAATTTACCCTTAAATAAATGTAAAATATAATTTTGGATAGTACATGTAAAAGTTGTGGGTAGGTGTGTGAAAAAGTAGGCCCACAAAGTGTTGGGCTGAAAAGGACGTAGGCGGTCAACGAAGAGTCCACTATTTTGGGTGACAGAGAGACAGGTTTGTTTCTCTTCGGTTTCGCTCGCGTTCACGCATGACATATTATTTTTCCTAATATTGCATGCAGAACAAGATTCATAGTCATACTCATACTATACTCTCACTCCCCCACTCTCCTAAAACTCCCTTCCCTTCCTTTCCTCCCTCTTTTCTGATCAATTTCTCCCTCTTCCTATAATTTCGCTTTATTTTGTTTTTTTATTTTATTTTTTCTGCAAATAATTTTCAGTCAAATTCGCCCTCTCACTTTCTATAAAAACCCCTCCTCTAAACCCTTGTTTCCTTCTCACTTCATCAAACCCTTTCTTTTTCTCCGATCATAATCCTTCTTTTTCGATTTCTCCTTTTCCCTTTAATCATGTACACCCACCGGCACCTTCCTTCTCTCACCGACGCTCCTCCGTCTTTGACTTCTTCATCGCCGGAGACCCGTCTTCCTGATTCTTTATACGGCGGCGCCGATTTCGCGCCGGAGATTTTGCCTCCAAACCCCTGTCAAGAATTCCATTCTGATCAAGACCTAGCAGACGCTTTTGCTCGTCTCGCTGTCTCCTCCTACAATCAACCACCTTCGTGTCCGCCTTTTGATTTCGTTGGCCATGGTCGAGGCTCGGGTCTTGTTGATAGCTCCACTGCCACAAACGATTATTTTAGGCATCGATTTTCTCAACATTCTATTGTGGGTCAAATGCAAGAAAACAACCTTGGTTGGAATAACGAAGGGTTTGCTAGTATTGAGGCAATGCGATCGCAAAATTATTGGGTGGGGTCTGATAATTGGGGCTGGGAGAACTTTTGGCGTTCTTGTTATCCGATATCGGAAGCAAGCGGATACTCTTCGAACTATGATTGGTTTCTCCAAGATGATTCGCGTTTCGCGAGGCAAAAAGGGATGGACACTACTTTTTCGACTGTTCCACTTTCGAATAAAAATGAATTATGCTTAAACTCGCAACAAAATCCCCGTGGTATATATTCAAGAAGCAGATCTAACATTTCGGAGTTTAATAATATCAATGGTCGCCGACCCCACTCTTTGCGGCAGCCTCTGAGTCACCAATCTGTCAGTGATGTGCGCGGGAGTGTACTGTTGTTCGCAAAGGATCAACATGGATGTCGGCTGTTACAGGAGATGATGACAGGCTTAAAATCCGAGGAGGTTTCTCTGATTATTTCGGAACTGATTGATCATATAAACGAGTTAATGGTGGATCCATTTGGGAATTATGTATTTCAGAAGCTGGTTGAAGTTTGCACTGAAGAGCAGAGGACTCAAATCGTTCTAATGGTGTCGCAGGCCAACTTTCAGCTTGTCAGGATTTGTCTTAACATGCATGGGTAATGTACATCGTTATATTAGTTCTTTAAAAAAAAATGTGGACTTGGTTATCTTAGCATCAGGTCTCAATAGTGAATTTTGAATTTCTACTGAATATAATGGTCTTCTTTACTCTTGGCAGAACCCGTGCTGTACAGAAATTATTGGAACATGTTACCACACAGTATCAACGAACAATAATTATTTCGGCTCTGGTCCCTGGTGTTGTGGCATTGACTAACGATATCAATGGTCATCATGTGATTCTTCACTGTTTAAAACATTTCTCAGACGAACATAAAAAGGTGATGTATGTTTCTCCTTTTCATGTGTACCTGGTTTTCTGAACTAGGTAATTCAAGGGACAATCTGAGTTAAATATTTTGCTTTTCCATCATTACTACTTAATGCATTGGGTTCAAAGGTCGAAGTTGTTCATAATTCTTTTTTACTTTAGAGTTTAGATAACTTTTGATTATGGCTAAATAAACTGCAAGGTCGATTCATGAGAAAAGAATCTCTGTCTACTGTTTTTTTTTTTTTTATGGAAAAAATCTTTGAAAACAATGTTATTATGTTAGTATGTACGAATGACAGTGAAAATTTCATTGGTCCTGCAATTTTAGTTATTTTAGTCTACACAAATTTATAATTCATGTTATGCTCTTGGGGTAACCTCTGATAGATGATACATTTAAGTTTCACTTTTTTAAGGATGAATGATTTATTATTGATTCACTGGTAGGAATACATGGTACATAGTCGTCATTATTAATAGGTCTCTGATCAGGCTTCTAATATGTACTATGCAGTAAAAATCTCAATATATGTGTGCATACTACATACTTTTTGAAAATCTTCTAACTTTTGTGGTGTTATGGATTTTCATGCTACAGCGGCAAGTTAGTAACCAAATACGAGGCTTGTATAACATATTGATCAACTTTACCCATTTACACTCATCTTGCTTCTACTTTTTCCTTTGTTTTGCCTGCTTCATTCACTTTGCTTTTCTTAGTAATAAAACTAGTTCAAAGGTACTGGGAAGTGATTTTCATGAATTGCTTACACATACATTTGTTTAGCTTCGAAGAAAATGTATCTTCTATCTTGTTTGGATAAGCATTTAAAGAATTTTAGGAATGATAAAGAATTGTTTTGCAAGGTCCCGATTTTGTTTGTTTAAGGAAACTATAAATTCAAGTAAAAAGGTTCTCAAATCTTGCTGAGTCTAGTTTGTCACATTACGTTACTGTAGTTCTCTCTTCAAACAGTTTTCTGATTTTGGACTCTTGTCACAGTATCTTCTGAATGAAGTGGCAAACAACTGTTTTGCGATCGCAACAGATAAAAGTGGGTGTTGTGTGCTGCAACAATGTGTTAACTATGCTAAGGGAGAAATGAAGGATCACCTAATGTCTGTGATTGTACACAATGTCCTGGACCTAGCAGATGATTGTTATGGGTTTGTTTCTGCTGAGGCATCCTTTCCTCACATTCGAAATCAATATTTAACTATGTTAATTTCTCTTCAATAATATTTTTCCTTATCTTGCAGCAACTATGTGGTGCAACATTTAATCTCTTTGAAAATACCGACAGTTACAGAAACTATACTGAGGAAGCTTCAAGGGAGATTTGTCTCTCTTTCCTGCAATAAATATGGTAGTAATGTTGTGGAGAAGTTCCTTCTTGAATCTGGAGATGAGTGTTCTACACGAATAATTGTGGAGTTGCTTCAAAATACAAATGTTTCAATGCTTCTCGTGGATCCGTTTGGCAACTATGTCATCAAATCAGCACTGATGGTATCCAAGGTTAGAGCCCTAGAGTGCTTGGAGATTATTAATCTCTCTCTCTCTCTCTCTCTCTCTCTCTCTATATATATATATATATATATATATATATCTGTAACTGTTAGTGTCATCAAGTTCCTCTGGAGACACTTTTAAGGGAGTGTGCGATCTTTGATGTGTTGATATATGTAGAATAGTAGACATATAATTTGGTCCTGAAAGATATAAGTTGACAACTTTTACCTGAAAGTTTAGTACATATGTTAACTTGTATATAATTCAGAGACCAATTTATATGTTTAAACAGGACACCTTCTAAGATGATAAAAGGTTGCTTAAAGCATCTACTCTTCGAATCTGTAGAACATGCTATGTGAAGTATCTAAAAGCTTTTTAAATCAGTGCCAATGCTACCGAACAATCCTAATTTTTTTTCCCCTTTGATGCTTTCTCTTGGTGCAAAAACAGGGACCCGCTCGCAGTGCACTACTGAAGCTGATTCAGCTGAATTCCGCAATGATGCGTAGCAACCTCTTCGGGAAAAAGCTACTTGCTCGATTTGACAAGGGAAAAGTTCGAGATATGTAGACATGTATTTTTTGTCTAATGATGTTTTATTGAGAAGACTTTTAATTTGATAACCATGGACATGTTCTAGGCTGTGTCAGTTGTAGTTTAGTAGCAGCATCAGCAGTCATCGTTGTCGTCTATAGTATAGGATTTCTGCTTCAATTTTTTGTCAGTCTCTGTGGATCGGAAGGAGTTAGTACAAAGTTAGACACTTCAGATTGGAAGAGAGTGGAGAATATGCAAGTGTATAGGAGCTAACTGTATACTTAATTTTGGGGTCAGTTCAAACGTCTTGAACTCTTGTTGTGGTTGTTGTCTTCCTCCGTTTTTTGCTGCTATATGTATTTTGCGTACAATAAATGAATTTGGTTTCCTTCTTATCCCTTGGTGTTTATTAATCACTTCTCTTGTTGCTCTATATTAAAACCCATTTATGTTTGTTAAGTTGTTTATTAGAGATTCTAAGTCCATCATGCAGTCTTAAACTTTGTGTCCATGACAATAGCATTAAAGAAATGTAGTCATGAGAGTGGTTGACCTCGTCTCTCACTTTGCATTGTCGTGTTTGTAACTCAATCACACGTGATTACAACTAAATAGATTCTGGGTAACATGGCTAATCACTGGTCAGTACGACTATTAGTATGATCTTGAATCCATCTCTAGTTTTAAGAAACTATAAACCATGTCTTTCATCATTTTCTTGATTTATATAATATGTATAGTGAAGATTTCATAGGAAAAGTATTTGTTTTCCCTAAAAATACAAATCTTCTAACTAAATTATGTGTTTCATGTATTACTTTATTTTTTTAAATGCTGTGCAAGATACCCCTTGTTTTCGACCAATATTTGGGTTGATTGAGGTTGGAGGAGTTATTGGTGATGGCCATCAAATTAACTACTCCATTAGTACCTGCCAGATATTTTATAATTGCCTGTCTCATGTCAACACCAGTCCCACGTGCATTTTAGTCCACTCTATTTCCCCTTTTTATTTTAGTAATATTTTTATTTTCTTAATAAATATTAATACAGTGGACTAACATTAATAATAATATATTAAGTCTCATTGATTGCATGGAAATTAATAAGTCTGAAATTTAAGCATCAATTCCAATAGTAGCTTCACAGAGTATATGTTTGACCCCCCACCCCTTTTTTTCACTTCCTATTTGTTGTATACTGCATCTTTTTCTCCATTTTCACTGAAGGTGAGGTTGTAGGATCTAAAATTAATGATTTCAAAAACGTCTAAAGGTAAATATCACTAAATGTTTGTGAATGATTGCATAATCATTCCTTATACTGTGCTGGTTTGGTAATAGTTAAAAGTTAAAACCAATTAAAGTAGAAGCAGGCAACACAGTAGAAGGAAGAGCATGCACAATTGTTAATTGGCTGTGAATTGCTTTATTTTTTTCATCATTTGTCTGAATTAACTCAATAGAAAAGCAGATAAGTGAATAGTGTTTATTAATATAAGAACACTAAATTATTCGTTACAAAGCAAGGCAATATAATATACATATAGCTCATATATCCATAGAATCAAACAGAGCGCAGTGCTGATACATCATGATACAGAAGGATGAAGTAAAGGGGGACCCAAATTATTCCTCTCTCACCTAAACACCTGACAAATCTATATAAAATAATAAACAACAGTGATATGAAAGAAAGCGTAATTATTATCATTATTATTATTAACCAATGAAAACTGTGACTAAAAACTAAGGGAAGGGAGGGTCCATGGCAGAATATCTCACGATGGAGATAGCAGCCAATGTGGAAATAGCTAGAATGGAGAATGAAAGAGATGAAGTGAAATTTAAGGGCACTTAGGCTTGCCCTTGTTGTTCTTGAGGTCCCTATAGCAAGGACACTCATGCTTGTTACCATAAGTCCCAGATGGCACACACTTGCACTTCTCACAGCAGATCCCACAGAACCTCAAGCATCTGTCCTGAACTCCAGCCTTAGCACATCTGCTTGCACACTTTGAGCCACAGATTCCTACATTTTTTTTTGGGGGTCACATATAACAAATTAATTAACTCATAACATACATAGTAAGAGAAATTAAGAGCTAAAATAGCAAGTGAAGGAGGTGGATGGGCTCACCAGAACCAGCCATTGTGACCTCAAAGAAAGAGGAGGTGAAGACAAGGGACACAAGAAGGAGAAGTGCAAAACTCAGCTTCATGTTGATGGGTTTTGCTTGCAAGTGCAGAAATGAAAGAAGGAAAACACAAGCTTTGATTCAGCCTAATCTCTAGTAGTGGTTATGTATGTATGTATGTATGCAGTGGAAGAGAAGGAGGGGTTATTTATAGTGAGAAATGAAGGTTAGGTGAAGATTAAAGTAAGAGAATTTATTAGTGAAAACTGAAGTTTGATGGCAGAGACAGCTGGCTAGTGTTGGTTTTGGTGTGGTATTGCGTGGAAGCCGCGTTGTGGATTTTGGCTTTACCCTTTAAAATCAAGCCTTTTGTCCTCGTACACCAAATTACCATTCCATTTTTTCTACCATATACAATTGATCGGATCCTTTATAGTTTCTCTTTTTACGGAGTTAGAGAGAGAAAGAAAGAAGAAGAGAGAAAAAATATAAAATTTATGAAATAAAAATATGTAAATCCATATTTTCTACATCTCTCTTCTCTTCTCTCTCATACTCCACAAGAAATATAGAGAAAAAACTCTAGAAGATCTATTTCCCATATACAATGAGTAAAGGTCATTGAATTATTGCCTCGCTGAAAGATTGGTGCTTAAATTAAGGAAATTGACAAATAGGTTCCTAAATTTTACTAACGTTAATCAAATTGGTCCTTCTGTGAAGTTGTCGTTAGCCAACGTGGCCGTTAACTGCTGACGTGGCACATTAAGTGCCACGTCAGCAGTTGGAAAACTGAAGAAAAAAAAAATAATGCCAACTGTGCAAGAAATGCCACGTAAGCATTAATACTTAAAAAAAACATTTCCTTCAAAAATCAAATTGGTCCGTGAGTTATATTTTTTTTCAAAAAAAAAAAATTTAATTTTTACTCACCCATTCTTATGCCATTATTTTCAATTCCCCCTCTTTTTCATCATCTTCATTCATTTTAGTCCCAAATCTTCAAAATAAAATTGTAAAGTGTCCCAAAACTCTTCCAAACATTTCAATTTAATCCTTAAAAGTATTAAAAATCCTAAAACTTAAACCCTAAACTCTAAACCTTAAACCATAAACCCTAAAATCCTAAAATTGTAAAGTGTCTCAAAACTCTTTCAAACATTACAATTTAGTCCTTAAAAGTATTAAACCCTAAAATCCTAAAATTGTAAAGTGTTCCAAAACTCTTCCAAACATTTCAATTTAGTCCTTAAAAATATTAAAAACCTAAAATCCTAAAATCTCAAACTCTAAAATCCTAAAACCTAAACCCTAAACCTTAAAATCTAAAACCCTAAACCCTTAAACCCTAACCCCTAATCCCTAAATCCCAAACCCCTAAAAAAACTACTCTCTTGCAATTTGGTCCATAAATCCTACTTTCCTCTTGCCTCAAATTTATTAAATCAGAATTAAAAAAAAACTTTTTGGTCCCTAAACTCTAATTTCATTTTCATCTTCATCTTCTTCACAATTAACCATCTCCTTCTTCATCACATCTTCATCTTCATTTACTGCCTTTGTGAATAAACCCATCTCCTTCTCCCTTCCAACCTCATTTCCCTTTACAGCGAGAAAGACCCACAGGCACCACACAGAAAAAGATGGGATTTTGAGCATGAGATCTTGCCATTCTTTTTGGAAAATCTTCACAAATCAAAGCCAGAAAAAACCTTCATCATCCGATTTCGATTACGCTCTTTACAAATCAAATCCAGAAATCAAAACAAACTCAAAGCAATAGAAAACATCAGTGACAACCCATAAAAAATCTTCATCATCCGATTACGATTTCGCTCGATTTCAATTTCGCTCGACAACCCATATTTCACTCAATATCAATTTCTCCCGATTTCGCTCTCTATCTCTCTCTCGATTCCGATTTCAATTTCTCTCTCGATTCCGATATCAATTTCGCTCTCATACTAAATTTCCCTCGATTTCACTCTCTCTCTCCATCTCGGTTTAAGATGAAGATGATAATGATGAAGATGAACACGTCGGGCGGTGGATGAAGATGAACACGCCGGCGGTGGATGAAGATGAAAATGCCGGCGGTGGATGAAGATGAAGGATGATGAATTGTTGATTTTCTGATTGTTTGTGAAATGGCTCGTTTTTGTTTTGCTTTGTGTATGGAATTTTTGACAAATGACAACTTCCCCAGTTAGGGATTAGGGATTAAAAAAATATTTTAGGGGGTTTAGGGATTAAAATAAATTAGGGATTTGGGATTTAAGGTTTTTGGGTTTAGGGTTTGAGATTTGGGGTTTGGGACACTTTATAATTTTATTTTGAGGATTCAGGACTAAAATGAATAAAAATGATGAAAGGAGGGGGAATTGAGAATAATGGGATAAGAATGGGTGAAAGACCTAATTACTCAAATTAGATTTTTTTAGGGTTTAGGGTTTAAGATTTTAGGGTTTAGAGTTTAGGTTTCAGTGTTTTCAATATTTTTAAGGACTAAATTGGAATGTCTGGAAGTGTTTTGGGACACTTTACAATTTTAGGATTTTAGGGTTTAGGATTTTAGGGTTTTAGAGTTCAGGATTTAGGGTTTGGAGTTTGAGGTTTAGGTTTTAGGGTTTTTAATACTTTTAAGGACTAAATTGAAATGTTTGGAAGAGTTTTGGGACACTTTACAATTTTATTTTTAGGATTTGGGACTAAAAATGAATGAAGATGATGAAAAGATGAGGAATTGAAAATAATGAGATAAAAATTGAACTCAGGGACCAATTTGAAGAAGAGATGAAATGTTTTTTTTTTAAATATTAATACTTACATGGCAGGAAATACACATTTGGCATTATTTTTTTTTTTTCAGTTTTCCAACTGCTGACGTGGCACTTAACGTGTCACGTCAGCAGTTAACGGCCACGTCAGCGTCTTGGCTAACGGTGATTTAACGGAATGACCAATTTGACTAACGTTAGTGAAATTCGGGGACTTATTTGTCAATTTCCTTAATTTAGGGATCAATCTGTCAGCGAGGCAATAATCCAGGGACCAATTTGGTAGTTTACTCCATATACAATTATACATCCATCTTCATTCTTCTTCATCATCTATGCACTGCATGTTGCATATATACATTAATTATTTTGCTATGATTGTTTGTTTTATATATACGGGGGGCTGCTTAACACTTAACACCGCCCTAAATTATTTAGGTTCTCTTTCCCTACTTTCCAAATCCCCCATTACTTGCAAGTTGGAACTCACTCGAGGAATCCTCACAATAACTTCAAAAATTATACTGTAAATTATAACTCTTTTAATGACTCGTATTACTTTTGACACCCATCCCAAGAGCCTTCATTGGCAAATTTAGTAATTATCAATTCTCAATGTCTTGGTATTCTTGTAGTTAAAGTTGTTAAACTCTCTAGACAGAACTAGTAAAGTTTTACAAGTTTACATTTATATAATATTGTATCAAAGTTAGTATATATGTTATTTGATATACAATTATTAATTATATATGAAAAAAAGTTATTATATATTTAAATTCGTAACAGCCTACTCATTAAAATCAAATTTTTTGTCAGTATATATTTAAATCTAGTTTAAAATTTTAGAATCATGCGATTTTATTTAAGTTTGACTCGATTTCAATAGTGTGTGATTTTAACATCTATTTAGCAAGATTTTAGTAAATAAAATCTGAATTGTATTGATTTTATGATTTAATTCTTAATTTTGATAATTATAACTAAATTTATATTAGTTTATTTTTTTAAATACTGTTTGATTCTTTTAAAAACTAAAATATCTTTTAAAATTTTAAAAATTGAATTGTTAACTTAATATTTTTTTTAGAATTACATTATTGATCTACTCTTTAAAACATTACAATACGTTTAATGTAGGGATGGGTGACATATGTCATATGAGATGAGAACAACCGGGAGTTGTTATTTCTATTGCTATATCATCGCCACCGCTTTCAACAATCGCATTTTTTTTTTTATGTGGTGGCCGACTATGACAATTTCCTCGGATTATTCAAAAATAAATGCTTTTAGTTGTTTAACATTTTTACAGAGATGGGAATATTGGAAATGAAAGAATGAATAAGAAAAGAAAAAGGGAATGCATTAAGAGAGTGGACCCTGTAGCAGCTCAAATATGGGGGACAACCATTATAACAAAAAACAATACTCGATCAGGGGTGACAACTAATGTGATCAGCCGAGACCCACACGAAGGAAAGCAACATATACATATATTAGTATAGATATATATATTTACAGAAGAAAAAACAGAGCAAATAAATTTGAATGATGGGAAGCGAGCATAACTAACAGGATAATGGCCAATCTGCAAAATAAAATGATATACTACACAGCATTTTCAACATGCTTTTGCCAGAAAGAAAGACAGAAAACACCTGCCTTGGCTAGCTGTAGCCGAGCTGTTGGCTTTTCAGAATTTTGAAAAGTAAAACACTGTTAATATTTAACATCTAATTAAGTAATTATATAAAAAAATAGTTATAATTAACTTATAATTAATGTTTGGAAGAGTCTAGAATGGCGTGGAAACTGGAAAGAGAGTGGTGTGTATGTTAGTGTTAGTGTGAAGTGTTTGTTTTGGGGTGGTATCAGTGAGAGTGTGGTGTCAATGTCACGTGAGGTGTCGGCATAATTTATGATTTAATTAATGAAATGGTTACTATAAGAAGCCCAAATTCAATTCTCCCATCCCAATTTGACGCCACCTATCTTTCCTCGTATCAATTCTTGCTACTTCCAAAACAATGTCCCATCCCATCCCAATCCCAATCCCATACATACATCACTATGACTATGATTATGATACATCACACTTTTGCCCTTTTGCGTTCTCAAATATTTCATTTCATATTCCACGCACCTTTTCTCTCCTTTTGTATTCTATAATGGAGACACACCACATACCAACTTCTATTATTCAACTTTCTTATTCTTTTCTTTTATGGATTTATCTGATATTTGTTAGCGCATATTTTAAGATTTATTTTGATTTGTTAGTAGAGTATTTCATATCTTGAAATCTACAAAAATTTATTTAAATAATATTTAAAAACTCACTTAACCAATCAAAAGAAACTTTAACATGTGCCCTTATAATATATGTTAGAAGGACCTTCTTTTATTATTTCTTTCTCAATTTCTAGTGTGATATTTGGATCTCAAGGCACCCATAATTAACACATCAACTAGCAACACATATATTAAAATTTTAAGTTGCAGTATTTTACTTGACCAATACTTTTTCAAATTTTCAATATATGATGCGTATCAAACATATCTTACGTACAGTATATAGTGTCTATTACAATGTTTCTTTCATATATCACAGTACAGCATGAAATCTTTACTCTCAAGTCTTAACATTTTATAGAGGATTAATAACATATTACAGAGTCACTCTTTGTAATTCATTGTTACAAGATACTTTAGTTAGAGTTTCCTTTTAATAACATGATGATGATGATAAAACCCTATAACCTTAATTTAACTCGTCAGCAAAGGAAGATTTAAGGTCATAGGGTTTTTCTCCAAGACTCCAAGTAACTAACAGCCATAGCATCAAGCCTCAACATACAGTAGAATTATGGAATCCAATGTAGTGGTGGCAATTATTGTGTGAGTATTCACTATTCAATGTATCCGTTCCCTTCACTCAGGCCAACAAACAAAAAACCTTTTAAATTAATTAACCAGATATTTAATACTTGTCAAGTATAGAATACTAAATATTAGATATTCAGACGGTGAAAAATAAATGTTTACTCCTTCCCCTTTTGAATATTTGTTTTCTAAAGTTAATACATACAAATAAAAAAACAATATTAGTTTACCTAAAATAAGAGAAACATGAAATAAAAAGATTAAATTATTTTTATTAAAAAAATATTTGTTCATTATGACTTCACTAAAAGGAATAGGATTATAAAAAATAATTAATATTATTTCAATTTTATAAAAATACTCTCCAACAAGTAGATATATTCAGTACCGAAAAAAGTATTAAATATCACGTTAGTATGAATGTTACTTTTGAACGACATGTATTCTTTTTAAAAAAATATACAAGATTTCTGTGGGTTGAAAAGTTGTAATTTAGGCGCTGATATTCGCTCCGTTAATAGAAAATGACTCTTCATTCAAAATTTAATGGAAATTTGGCTAAAATACAATTTTAAGACCATAACTATTAATTTTCTATGCATTTGACTCCTTATTTCTATGAGAGAGGGAGATTTTGATGCAAAAAAAAAAAAACAAAAGGAGACTTGGACTTCGACTATTGAAAAAATGGTTAAATATAATTACAAAAGCATCCATTGACTTCTGTAAAATCAGAAAATCTTTCAATAACCATAGTCAAAGTCATTTAAAATTTTATATTTTTTCATCAAAGTCCCTACCTCGTAGAAGTACATAGTCAAATGCATCGAAAATTAATAGTTAGAGTCTTAAAATAGTATTTTAACCCAAACGTTCATTAAATTTTGGATGTATGACCTTTTTCTGCTAATGTAGCAAAATTCAGTTTCTAAATTACAATTTTTCAAATCACAAGGAACTGATCTCGAAATACCCAATATCACATTGACTTTTTGTGTAATTTACACTAATAATTAATATACTTGATAACATTTCTATATTAGAATCAGTGAAAGTGTTTTCACATATATAATCATCAAGGTTTCAAAAATCGGATTGATTATTCAACCGACTGAGGTAGCGGTTTAAGGTTGAATAGTTCAACCAGAGTCGAACTGGGTCAGACTAGTGACAAATAAATAAATTAAAAATAATAAAAAAAGCCTAAACATATATGATAAAATTCTAATTCAAATAGTCATAATTAGGTTACAAAATACAATTATAATATTAACAAATACATACAAGTTTCATAAATTAGCATTAATTAATATAGATATAGTCAATTTTCATAATATTCATCAATATATTATCATCAAGTGACATTTTATGATCATTTTCTCTATCAAATTTTAGTTCATAATCAATATTCTCTAGCATTTGACTCATAATTATAAAAAGATCAAATTAAACCAGTTTCACCTGTTCTTGATTGATTATAGTGGTGATTCAGACCGATCTAATGCTCGGTCCCCGGTTTAGCTGATTTGACTAGGTGGTCTCGTTCAATTTTATCATCCATGACAATCATCAGAAGCAATTCAAATGAAAAAAAAATCAGACAAAAAAAAAGGCACCCTTTCCCTGAACAAATTTTCAATGGAAAATAATTAAAAAAAAAAAAACACAATAGAAATTTATTTAATTAATTCTTATTTCTTTTTTGTTAAAAATATTAATTCTTATTTTAATATTGAGAAATGAGAAGTGCAATAGCACCAGACATTTAATACTGAAAACGACAACTGAATGAGAAACAGTACCAATGGCCCATACAAGTCAGCCTGAAATATATAAATTGGTACCTTACTTAGTATTTATAAATTGATATCGAATACACTTTAGATTATGTATTTGGGAGGATATTGTTACAATTCTATACTAATCACCCATTGAAATTATGAAAGTAAAAAACAAAGGAGTGGTTCGTTGTTTTCGATTCAAGCAAGAGCGGATTCATTAAAATATATAAATTATAAAATCTTAACCACTCATTATTCTGAATGTGTCTCAAACTATTTTAGTAAATAGTCAATATCATATATTTCACGTACTTTAAGTCTTTAACAATCCCATGCACACACCTCAGACCAAAAAAGAAAGATTATTTTGGGCCTGAAGAGGTCCGTTTAATGTTCAATTGAACTATAAGACTTATCTAAATATATAAATCGCAAATTCGTAAATTAATGTGGGCCTAAACATGTAATTATTATTGGGTAAGAGCCACCAGATTTGGTCTGAAGATAGTTACAAGCCCATTTTCAAGAAGAGTGAGATCTAATACTTTTTTGTTTTTGTTTTCTTTGAAAAGCAGATCTTTTTTTTTTTTTTTTTTAAGGCATTAGGTCATTAAGCAATGGTTTGGATTTTTCGAGAAAAGGTACATTTACAGTTGGCCAAATTTTTCTTTGATCACTGGCCAAAATAAAAAATAAAAAAATCCCTTGATCATTTCAAAATCCCTTGATCATTATAGTAAGAAAATGAAAGGCAAAAAGAAAACAAAAACAAAAAAGAACTTAAATATTACAGTGTGCATCATTATACAAACTGCATCTGCATGCCTTCCTAATTATAATTTCATTTGCACTCGTGACTCGACGCATGCGATTGATAGATGTAGGTACTACAAAATATTGATTGACAAATTATACATAGATAGAGAGGACATGAAATTGGAGTCCATAAAGTAGTATTTGTGGTTGGTAGTTGATATTGTTTGTATAATGATAAATAGTTTAATTTTTATAGAATTTGAAACAATAGACGAGAGAATACATTATAAAGATAAAATAAAGAGATGAAGGAGAGCATTGAAAGAAAAAAATTAAAGATGATAAAGGGGTCCCTCTTCCTCCGCGTGCGAATCATGAAATACTTACAATCATAACTCCAATTCTTCACCTCACATGTTTGCACATTGTCCTTTCCTTTCCTTTACTACCTGTTCTTCTGATTTTCCATACTGCTAATAATTTCTTCCTCGTATTTCATACATTATTATTCTACTTCTACATATACACAGATTTCATATGGTATTGGTGATGAGTCGTTATTGTGGGTATACTAGCTTTTCTTTTTTTATTTTTTTTTTCCTTTTTGACTGACTGTAAGATGGTGATGGACGGATACCTCAGCCCAAGAGTCCAAGACCAATAACCAATAACCTCTTGTTTCTATTGTTGTTTTTTTGCTCTTGGATGGCTTCTGCCTTGTCATGAAAGGAATCTATATATAAATATATGAGGTTCATGAGAAGTGAAGACGATGAAAATAGGGTAATTATTGGACATTTAAGCAAGGAATAGAAGGGGAAATAAAGGTGATGAGATCTAAAAAAAGATGTAATTAAGGAAGAGAAAGGTGAAAATGAGAATGTTATGGGGTGTATAAAAATTGAAAGCAAGAAAGGACAAGAGAAAAAGAGTTAATTAGGAGTGGCCGTGATTAGCGACGTGATTAAGATGTTTGCTTGAAAAAAAGCAAGGGGTTTGTTGGAGTGGGTGGCTCCCACTGGACGTCTATTAGCGTAAATGAAAACTTGAGTTTTAGTCAAAAGTACCAGGCTGCAAGGCTACAAGGCTTCTTGTTGTTTGTAAGTAAAGCAGCCCCACACAAACACACCAACTCTTGAATTTCTCATTAGTCTATTCTACCAACCAAAAAAGATCAAATAAGGTTGTCTTACACTATTCTCATTCTCTTGTTCCTCAAAATTCCTACCAGATCACCCAACATTTGAACCAAGACACATCATATATATTTGACTTCCACGGTGTTTTATTTTCCTCAGTATATCATGAAATAATTTATGGCGCACACGGTTAACGTTTGTGCAGGGTCGAGAGTTGAGACACACCGTGCGCTGCTAGTTCAGAAATCATTAAGGTGAATTACTTGAGTGAGTTAAGAATCAAATTGATTTATGCGCATTTATTTGGACAGCAGGAATATGTATGTAAAAGTGGAAAAAGTATAAATAAATGAAGGTAGGTGTATAAAAAATTAGAAGGAAGGAAAGGAAGAATTTGTGAATGTTGTGAACGGGACGGGACAAGAGTGAGGAGTTCCATAATGATAATGGATGTGCATCATCATAAAGTATTCACAAATCATGGCATTAGCTTGTGATTTGTGAAGTGTGATATTTTTTTAAATTGACCAAAGGGGGGGCCATTGTTGACCGTTGCTATTTGTTAAACGGCGCGCTTAGGTCGCCGTTTGCAAAATATTTTTGTCGTTTGATTCTCCGTCCCTCTCACTCACTCACTCTAATTGTGTGTCAGGGATCTCGTACATACACCAACTGGCCAGGTTTCGTCGTTTACTTGCTGTCGTTTTCTCCATTTCTCTAACAACCTCTACTCAAAAATCAACACCACCACAAGAAAACTTTTTATCAATCTCTGGCTGCTCTCACTGCTTATACACACACACTTTCCTTTTCTTCGCTTAATTGGTTTTCATTGTCTCCATTTGTTCCCTCTAACAAATTAAACAGATCCAATCCACAACGCCATTTTCTCTCTCTCTTTCTTTCTTTTTTCAGTAGCCTCTCTCTTCACTCCTTCACTTTTCCACTTTTTTTCTTCTCATCGCTGTGCCTGACAACTATCACGGCGGCGATGGAGAGGAAGCAAGGGTTCTTTTCGGCGCTGAAAGAGGAGGTCGTCAGAGGGCTGTCTCCGGGAAGGTCGAGAGCCAAGAGTCCAGCAAGGTCTGCTTCTCCGATGTCTAGTTTGCTCCGGCGAAGGAAGAAACACCATGCTCCGCCGCCTGAGTTGTTCATTGCGAGATCGGGAAGCTTGAGGCCGGTGGAAGCATTGTCGCCGCTGAAGGAAGGTCCTGATGGCACCGATGCTGAAGATTCCAGAGGAGAAGGACGATGGGGACACTGGATGAAGGGCCCACTCGCCAGAACGCCTTCTGTTTCCTCCTCCTCTGCTTACAAAAGGTCCGATCTGAGATTGTTGCTCGGAGTGTTAGGTGCCCCACTCGCTCCTGTTCATGTTTCCACCACCGACCCTTTTCCTCACCTCAGCATCAAAGACATTCCTATTGTTAGTTTCTACATTCTACTATCTCTATCTCTCACTCAATGCTTCATTTTCTTATATATGCATGTCACTGCTTATCTTACTGTTTGATCTTCTTCGTTTAACTACTCGCCTATGTGTTGTCGTAAAATGACTATGTTGTGCATTTGATTGGTAGCCGACTTGAAATTTCACTTAACCAATTAGGCCAGTCCAGTTAGTATTCTTTCAGTTGGAGCTTGAATCCGGATGTTTCCCTAACCGTCATGGTAGGACATTGTTCTAATTGTATATCAGGGGCAGATTCAAGTCTGGATGTGTCTAGAGCAACACTTGGTTTGAGTTTCATTCGTTAAAAATTGTACTCTTCTAACTGGACTGGCCCTAAACTTCTGGAATGGAAATGAGGAACTTGACTGTCATATTAGTATTAAAGTTTTTGTTTTGATTTGTTATCTACCGGAAAGAAGAACTTCCTTTTAAAAACGCATTCCTTTTGTCTTTATTAATTCCTTGTTCAGAGAGGTCATTACTGGTTCTATATGTAGTTATAATAATAGTTTGGGAATTAATTGGTAATAGGGTTCGTTAAGCGCTTAAAACACAGCAAAAGTTATATCATTTCAAGCATCTGACTGACTACCTGGCTATGTATTGGGTAATATTTTGTTTATTTGGCCATTTGTTGGGTAGTATTTTGTTTATCTGAAGTGATCTGGTATGTGTGTCAATCGAGGGTAAATTAAGGAGGAAAGAGGAAGGGGGTTGATCTTATGCACTTCCTTGCATTTTTAAAAGACCTTTAGAGTATATTACAATCTAACCGAGTGTTATTGCAGGAAACATCTTCTGCTCAGTACATTTTGCAGCAGTATACAGCTGCTTCAGGGGGGCAAAAGCTCCAAAATTCCATTACCAATGCTTATGCCATGGGAAAGGTGAGAATGATAGCTTCTGAGTTTGAGACAGCTAACAAGGTAATACGAAGTCGGAATTCCTCGAAAGCCACAGAATCGGGTGGTTTTGTCTTGTGGCAGATGAATCCAGACATGTGGTATGTGGAGCTTGCTCTTGGTGGCAGCAAGGTTCATGCTGGTTGCAATGGGAAACTTGTGTGGCGCCACACTCCTTGGCTGGGTGCACATGCAGCAAAGGGGCCAGTTAGGCCTCTACGACGTGCTCTCCAGGTTAACTTGGATGTTCCCTCCCATTCCCCTTTTATGTTGTCCCCTGCCTTCCTGTGTCTCCCCAGTTTTGTAACCTACATTTTCTTTGTATCTTCAGGGTCTGGATCCAAGAACAACTGCAAGCATGTTTATCAATGCAAGATGCATTGGGGAGAAGAAAATTAATGGAGAGGACTGTTTTATCCTCAAACTCTGTGCTGATCCCTCAACATTGAAAGCTCGGAGTGAAGGCCCTGCGGAGATCATAAGGCATGTTTTGTTTGGGTACTTCAGTCAGAAAACAGGACTTCTTATTCACTTGGAGGACTCTCATCTGACCCGTATTCAGAACAATGGAGGGGATGCGGTTTATTGGGAGACCACAATAAATTCATTTCTTGATGACTACAGGCCTGTTGAAGGGATTATGATTGCTCATTCCGGCCGTTCTGTAGTAACACTTTTCAGGTTTGGGGAAACAGCAATGAGTCACACAAAAACGAGGATGGAGGAGGCATGGACAATTGAGGAAGTAGCATTCAATGTCCCTGGTCTTTCATTGGATTGTTTCATTCCTCCAGCTGAACTAAGGTTTGCATCTCTGAGTGAAGCCTGTGAGCTTCCTCATGGTCAAAGGGTGAGACCTTCTGTTGCTGCAGCTGCATACAATGCTAAAGTTGCACATCTACAGAAATCTCATGAAAGCAATGTCAGTAACATAAACTGGACAGTGGATGTTTAGCAAAGAAGTCGTCCCAGCTGTCGAGTAAACAGGTCTTGGTTAGCCTAGGTTCTAGTGGTTACACTTTTTTTAGTTTTTCTGCACTGACAAGTTACTGGAGGTGAAGGATAAGATAGCAGCGGGGTTATCAAGTGGAGTTTTCTGCTATTAGTCACTGCCTCAACAAATTTGTAAATAGTAATGATCAGTCACAGATCCCAGCAAGTAAATTTTGCTACTCTCTATGGGTATTTTGGTGGATAATTATGCAGAACAAGGCTTGTTTTTCCACTTGTTTTCCTTACGAGTGATATTAGGAATCTGCTGATCGTTTATTAGCTGTATGATTCCTGCAGATCTTTCTGTGAAAGCATTCATCTGTGATGCTTGAAGATCAACACAGTTGTTATAACTTCTTATTCTTCACTGACACTTTATTTGGCTGTTTGAAGGAACTAACATAGTTGTTAATGCCGGTGGTACTTCCTAGGAAATTTCTCCCACATTCCATGGAAATAGCATGTAGAAGTAGAAGCTAAATTTGTCCTGGAGTATTGGCAATCTAATCTGCCCATCGTTTGTAACATTTCCTACATGACTAAAACTGTTTCTGATTAGGAAAAGAAAAGTATTATCTGTATTGTTTCAAAATATCTGGGGCCTATTTGTTAGACTTCAGAATGTAGTCCTTTTTCTCTTGTTTTTTTCATTCATGCAATCTGACGACACTTATTCTGTAAACCCATCCAGCCTAAAGTTATCAGCAAACACATGTTGAATGCTTGCCTTCGCTGATTTGATATTTTACAGTTATTTTAATTTAGAGCGATAGATCAAGATGTGTATAGATATGTATATTTCAAGAAATCTTCGTATGGGTTATAAAATCTAAATTTGCTCGTGAACGTTTTACACCCTTAAAAAAGTGACAAAAATTCGAACTCGTGTGTTCTTTGTCGCCTTTTTTAATCTCCTTTTGATGAGCATTGCTTGAAGATTCAATATCAAGGGCATTCCTTTGGCTTTGAATCACTGTTTTACATTTTCGAGAATCGTGAGACCTGCGAATTCTCGTGCTGTGGTAATCGGATAAGTCTAATAATTAAATTATCTTTAAAATAATTCAAACCCCAATTTATTTTAAAATAAATTAGAAAAGAAATTGGGGTTCTAATATATTAAACCCCAATTTCTTTTCTAATTTCTCTCAAATTTCAGGTTTTTTTTGACGCAACTCTTTATGGTTCGAGTTAAGCAATATTTATAGCAGACAATATCACCATTCATCAGTAAGTTGGAAATTGAGGAGCAGCTTTGTTAAGTGCAAATTTGTTAAGATATATACCTGAAATATGTGATCCTGGTGATTCAATGAGAAGAAGGAAGCTCAAGAAAACGATCAAGATACACACTTCAAATACTTTAATTTTAACTTATGCTTCCCAAAATTCTTGGTGGTGACTGATGAGAAGAAATTTGGTAATTTTTTTGTCACTATTGATAAGTATATCATCAACGATGTTATTAAAATCGGATCGGAGGGTGGCCCGGACAAAAGTTGCAACATGAATAATTATTAGGTTAGTAAAAAATGAAAAAAAAAGACTTTTTTTCTTTGTTTTAATAGGTTTACAATATTTTCTATTGAGTTTCATATTATTTTTTTGAACCAATAAAAAAAAGCTAAAAAAATGATTTTTCCATAAAAAATAGTGACCCGGTTGGTTTTCTAAAAATCGCTCGGGTCACGGTTCAACCCGGGTCAATCTGGTTTGAAGCGGTCCAATGGTCCAAACCGAGCCGTCTTCATTCTCGGGTCCCAGTCGGACCGGTTCGACTGTCTGATCCGGTTCGGGTTTCATAACATTGGTCATCAAAGATCCCCAACCACCCAGCTTCGATACCTACAAGGGTTAGTCTAGCTGTGGGGAGGCCCCCCACGGTGAGACTCCGACACCCAAGTCAGTATAGTATGATAGAGGCCAAATAAAGATAGGGATAGGTATATCTCATGAGAGTCTATATATAGACCTTGAGGGACATTTGGATAATCTCACTTAGGGGCTATTCCTTGAGGGGTATTCCTTGAGGGGTCTTCCTTCGGTGTCTGGCTATTTCGTATCAACTATAAATTCTTGAATGATATCGCCCCATAAACATTCCTTATATACCTTAAAGCCTTTTGGTATGTTCAGATTATCATGCGCTGAGAGATATTGAAAGGAAGGATATCGATATTCTTTTTTTTTAATCATCCCATACTCAATATTCATAAATAAGTGATGACAGCCGCATATTCTTGAGACCACCACCATTTGTACTTAATGGTGTTTTTAATATTTATACTGCTTTGTTTACTTATTTATAATTTGATGGTGCAAGTTTAACCATGATTTGGGTTTGGGACCACATTCGGCTTCTGATTTGAAGGAATTTGTTCACCAATTTGAAAATGTGGTCCCTCATCCATCGCCTTTTAGCATCTTAGTGGTTTATCACCAACTCTAGCTCTTCATATGCATTGCATTTCAAACTGTCATAATCCTTAACTTCAAACCAGAGACAGAATTGTGGGCTAAAGCCTAAATGTAAGGTTAAATCCTAGCATACTTTCAAGTTTAGCTGGGTTTTCCATGCTTATTTTTGCTTAAACAAGGCTTTATGTTATACGCATAGGATTAGAACATTAAAAGCTGTTTGACAAATCAACTTAAGTGACGTTCTAGATGCTGGACAACATAATGACAAATTTGCATAGAAAATTTAAAAACTTTGTCGCTTTAAGATCACTTTCTCAAATGAGGACAAAAAAAATACTAGAAAGGAAATGCTAAAGTAAGGAAAGTTGGATAAAATGTAAAGGCCGAAAGAGCTTTTTCACAAGCAGGGGTTTAACTTTAAAAAGTATTGTGGGGGATCAACTTCTGACTTGAAACATATACGACGGAAATGAGGACCACATCCTTTATGATGTGGGAAACATGCACTCGACCCATAAAGAGAAGATTCAAACATAGGTTAAAAAAACAAATCACGTGTAGACTGTTTTGTGAAGTGCTTCATAGTAAAAAAATAATAATAATAAATAAAAAGAGTTCACCTGGGTAGCCTTTCTGCTTTCAGTATTTACTTCATTTATGCAACGTTACTAATTGTTTCTTTTCTTGGTGAACCAATGTAAATTATTTAAGTACGACTTAATTAGTGGCTGAGCCTGGATAATAGAATTTTCTAATGGAGTCATTTAAAATAATTACTCATTGAAAGGTGTCACATTGTGAAAGATATATGCCAAAAACAAACAAAAAAAAGGGTAAGATAAAGTAGTGAATATGGACACAGTAAATTAATCCCCCAGGATGTTGGCATAAAAGCACCTAAACAATACCTACCTACTCGTTTAACAAATATTCCAAAGCCACTTTGAATCCTAGTCTGGAAGTGGAAAGTGGAAACCACATGGAATCCCTAATGAAGAAAAGGATGACCCCTATTATCCCCAAAACTGCATACACCATGGCCACCTCCCATATTGACCATGACATATCCGACTACGAGTGTGATCATCAGAAGGAGTTTTGCAGCAGCAAGTTTTGTTTGTTGTGCACCATGGGAGAAGCAGACACATCCTTCAAAAGACCAGAAATAAGCAAGCTCTTCAAAGAAATGGCTTCTCGAGACAATATTAGTGAACAACATGTCTTGATGCTGAGTGGACTATGGCATTGCTATGAGCGGATCGCACCAGTCGTTAGGTGGCCAAAAATATCGGAATTAATGCACTATAGTGGTGCAATCCGAGTCGATCTCTCGAGGAACTTTTGTGCAAAGTTTAAATGCAAACGATACCAAGTTATCACTAATCGAGTGAAAGCGAAGAAAATTTGTTCTTTGATTGTTTGTCTATGACCTAAAACAATAATTAAATAAAGCAATAATGTTTTTGGAGTTTTTGATTAAAAGACCGAATTGAAAGACAATAATAATGAGTTAACGGATTAAGCAAGTTGAGAGAGTACCCGACAGAGCAATTGGATTAAGCAATCATCACTACTAAAGATAAATGGAGCACCTCACACAAATCATCCTAAGGTAGTCACTAATAACTCAATGACTTAGGTTAACAATGTTATCATGAAAATACCTCAAACAAGATAAGTCAAGAATCGAAAACCTTCATTCAATTGATGATAAAGAAGATCAAGAAACATAATCTTTATAACAAATATCATTGTCAAAGCTATATACCTATAATTATAACCAAACTAGCATTCACTCAAAGGGTTACAATCAAGATATAATTAAAGAAATAAAACCAAGTTCTTAATCAAGAATCAGAATTCACAAATAGTTCTTAGGTCCAACTAGAAATTAAGAACAATAAAGTAAAACCCTAATTCTAGTGTGAGAAAAACTCCCTAATGGTGAAACCCTAGTTCATGCTTTACTCCAATGCTCCTTCGGGTATGAGTGTTTAGTCACTCATGGTTGACAGATGAACAACTTCAGAATTAGCTGTCATGATCCCAAAAAAAGCTTCACACGATAAGAATATCGGATCACCGAGATACGGAATATGTAAAACTCTCTCTAAGCAAGTGTGTAGCCTCCAACTGACCTCCAGACCTCTCATATATGTAAATTTCGGCTCATTCTAAGGAAATCTAAGTCAGAATCATCAAAATCGGGCTTGAGCCTGAATAATTATAAGTTATCGCAAACCCGCTGCGGCTATGCACGGCGGCGGTTTCCGCAGCAATCCTGCAACTTTGATTCTTCTCGGTTTGGTCCCTGGCTCGTCTCCAAGCATCCCTAAGCTTTCCTTGAAGTATTTCAACACTTTGGACTTCATCAAAACCTATCAAGAAACATCGAGAAACTAAGTGAATTCTCAGGATAAAGAGGATTAATCAAATAATAAAGATTAAACCCGAGAAAACCACTCAAGTACTCACAAAATAGTCCAAATAATCCTCAAACCTCAAGCATCATATTTCATCATAAAAGGACATAAAGGCATGCAAATAAATCTCAAATGAATATAAAATGTCCTAAAATGTCACTAAAATATATGATGAAATATGTTCAGATCACCAACCCAATGACCCAGAGTTTCCATCTCTCGGGATATTCAAGTGCATGGCGAATCTAATCTACAAAGGTATAAAGGACAAAAACTGGCTCCTTCGTAACCAAAACATATGCATACCCTATTATGCTGCTCATATCATTGGTTCATACACTATGAATAACGAAGAGTCGCTGAAATAGCTGTGCAATCTGGTGTGATACCTCCGTTGATGGATCTTCTCAGAGGCAAGATGAGTTGGGTTGAAGAAAGAGTGGCTGTTAGAGCACTAGGACACTTGGCGAGTTATGAGAAAACCTTTAAGGCATTAGCAGAATACGAGGAAGAGGTGGTGAAATTTGTAGGTGTGAAGGATGTAAACAAAAGGCTGAAATATCATATAACTTTAATGACTAGAGCCACTGGAATTGGTGGTTTGGAGATGGAGAATCAAAAAGCAGAGGAATGGGCTAGCCAACTTCAATGTTGGTCTCTCAACCTTCTAAATTGCTTTGCCTGCAAACAGAGGTCTCTGCATCTCATTACTCATGACATGGAATTCCTGGAAAATCTGTGACATGTGGGGTGGATTGGTGAATTCCACGTCATCACCATATGGGGTTGGATTGATTAGAATCTTGTGCTATACCAAACTAGGAAGGAAAAGGATTGTTGAGTCTTCAAGAATTATCAAAGCTTTAGGCAATCTCTCAAGATCTTCTGACCATTGGCAATACATAGGTATTGATTGTCTTCTGTTGCTTCTCAAGGACCTAAGTACAAGGTACAATGTCATTGAGATTGCCGCTTCATATCTCATGGATCTAACCGAACTTGGAAACCTCGGACACAAATCAAACGTAGGTGACACAATCATGGAGGTGCTCCTCATGGAAAACAAACACAGCTTTGCAAAAACATTACATTTGGAGGTGGAGAGGAGAAACAAAGAGAGACTAATTAAGTGTGAAGAGAAATTAAAGGAAACAAGGGTTTTGGAAAGATTAATAAAGCAACGAGGAGATCACATGTTGTGGTTAGGTGAGGCAGAGGAAGCTATAAGAAAGTATAGTGAAGCACTAGAAGTTTGTCCACTAAGGTACAAGAAAGAAAGGATGGTGATATATAGTAATAGGGCAGCAAGTTATTTAATGATGAAGGATGCAGATTCAGCCATAAGAGACTCAACCAGAGCTCTTTGTCTTTCGAAGCCAGCAAACACACACAGCAAAAGCCTGTGGAGGAGGTCACAGGCTTATGACATGAAGGGGATGAGCAGAGAGAGCTTAATGGACTGTGTGATGTTGATGAATAATATTGGGTGCACCAAGATTCCGTACCACGCTGCTAGTATGTTATGCAAGCAGATGGATGCCACGTGGCTCTTTGCCAATTCCAAACTAACACACCACAATATTGAAGAGCAATCACATGATCATCGTACGGCTGCAGGTAGGATGGTGATGAAAAATAACAGACGTCTCGTGCCCGGTAAGTTCATATATCATGAATATGGTTAAAAACTTTAAAAGCAATTAATGTATGCTGTTCGTTTAATTTTGAATGAGTTTGGGGGTATTAATTTATTGGAAGTCGAACGTGGAGGGCACCAAGTTATATATGTATATGAGTCAAGCTTTAATTTATATATATATATGTATATGTTATCAGGTCTGTCCACCATTATTGAAGAACCCTTTTACGTAAAAGAAGGGAGTAGGAGGAAGAAGAAGGGTAATGGAAGGCGAAGACAATCGTAACGCAATGTGAATAGGCTTTTTGGTCGGTCGAACTTCGAAGAGGACGAGAACATTGTTGTATCACCGGTCGAACATAGTTCTTAAATTATATATAGTCATTATCGGTTTAATCCTTGATTTATAGAAATGTTTGATTTAGTGCCTAATAATTTATAACTTGTCACAATTTATTTCATGGTTATTGTATTATTGTTTATAATTCGGTTCTTAAAGGAACTAAATTACGAGTCAAAAATTTTCAAGGATTAAATTCATTATTTAAAAAATCTAAGAACTAAAATAATAACATTTATATAATATAAGGAGTAATTTGATAGTTTACTCTATTCTTTTTACTTCTTTCTTCTTAGCTCAATAGATGAAATATACCTTTTTCTAATAAAATAATGTTATTAAAATATTGA